>JAUMJJ010000670.1:5000-71186 GCA_033556795.1 Tapera naevia | reverse complement strand
GTGTGTGTGTGTGTGTGTGTGTGTGTGTGTGTGTGTGTGTTTCTGTGCGTGTCCCGCCCCCTCACACCCAGGTCCTAGTGCCTCCCCCTCCACGTCCTAGTGCACCTCCCCCTAAGCCGGGTCCTAGTGGCCCCTGACCTTCCCCCTCACTCATCTGCGTTCCCTAGAGGACACCCCTCACCTAACCGACACACAGGCGAGACACCTCAATGCTCCCGCCTCTCTGACACCGCTCTTCCCTCCCCCACCCCGTTGGCCCCACCCCGCTCCGCCATTGCCCCTTTAAGCCGCGGGAAGGGGCGCTCAGTAGCGCTCGGCCGTGCGCCCTTGGGTCCTAGTGCCCTCCTCCCCAGCCGGGTCCTAATGTCGTGAGTCCGTCCCCGCACCCGGGTCCTAGTGCCCCTCAGCAGATCCTAGCGTCCGTGTCCCTTTCCCCCTCCCAGCCGGGTCCTAGTGCCCACCCCCAGCCGGCTCGTAGTGCGCCTGCTCCCAGCCAAGTCCTAGTGCCTCCCTCCACCTTCGGTCCTAGATCCTCCGGACAGGTCCTAGTGCCGCCCCTCACAGCCTGGTCCTCGTGCCCCTCAACCAGGTCCTAGTGCCCCTCTCCCAACCTGGTCTTCGTTGTCCCCCCCTCCAAAGCCAGCTCGTAACCCCCCCCCCCTCAGGTCCTAGTGCCCCTCAGCCGGGTCCTACTGCCCCCCTCACGAGGCTCCCCCTAGAGTCCCTCCCTCCAAGATCCCATCTCTTTTTTCCCCCGGGGTGGGCCCCACCGCTCCGCCGTTGCCCCTTTAAGCCGAGGGGCGGGGCCGTGCTGCGCGCGCCGCGGCCGCCAGACGCGAAGATGGCTGCGGGCGGCGGGCGGAGGCGCGGGGGCAGCGGGGCCGGGAGCGCCGCTTCCCCTTCCCCTTCGCTGCCGCCGCCGCCGCTCCTCCTGCTCCTCCTCCTGGCGCTGCCCCGCGGCGCCCCGGGGCTCGGCGTGAGGGCCCCGACGGCTGGGGGAGAGCGGAACGCGGAGCCCCCGGGGCTGGAGGAGAGCGCGGAGCCCCCGGAGATGCGGCCGGAGGAGGGGGTGGAGCCCCTGCGGGTGGAGGAGGACGCGAAGCCCTGGAGGGTGGAGACGGAGCGGAGCGCGGAGCCCCCGGGGGTGGAGATGCAGCCGGAGACCCCAGAGGTGCAACTGGAGCGGAGCGCGGAGCCCCCGGGCTGGGAGATGGGGGTGGAGGAGACCAGGAAGACCCCGGGGATGAGGTTGGAGCGGAGCGCGGAGCCCCCGGGGCTGGAGGTGCAACGGGAGCGGAGTGCGGAGCCCCCGGAGGTGCAACGGATGCAGAGCGTGAAGCCCCTGGGGCTGGAGGTGCAACGGGAGCGGAGCGCGGAGCCCCCGGGGCTGGAGGTGCAACCGGTGCAGAGCATGAAGCCCCCGGAGGTGCAACGGGAGCGGAGTGCGGAGCCCCCGGAGGTGCAACGGATGCAGAGCGTGAAGCCCCTGGGGCTGGAGGTGCAACGGGAGCGGAGCGCGGAGCCCCCGGGGCTGGAGGTGCAACCGGTGCAGAGCGTGAAGCCCCCGGGGCTGGAGGTGCAACGGGAGCGGAGCGCGGAGCCCCCGGGGCTGGAGGTGCAACGGGAGCGGAGCGCGGAGCCCCTGGAGGTGCAACGGGAGCGGAGCGCGGAGCCCCTGGGGCTGGAGGTGCAACCGGAGCGGAGCGCGGAGCCCCTGGGGCTGGAGGTGCAACCGGTGCAGAGCGTGAAGCCCCCGGAGGTGCATCCGGAGCGGAGCGTGAAGCCCCTGGGCTTGGAGGTGAAGACCCCGGGGCTGGAGGCGCAACGGGAGCAGAGCATGAAGCCCCCGGAGGTGCAACGGGTGCAGAGCGCGGAGCCCCCGGGGCTGGAGGTGCAACCGGTGCAGAGCGTGAAGCCCCTGGAGATGCAGCTGGAGCGGAGTTTGAAGCCCCTGGGGATGGAGCCGCAGCTGGAGGAGAACAAGAAGCCGGTTGGGGTGAGGTTGGAGCAGAGCGTGGAGCCGGTGGGGATGGAGAAGACCGCGAAGCCTTTGGGGATGGAGATGGGGATGGGGCAGAGTGTGAAGCCCCAAGGGATGGAGATGGAGCAGAGCGTGGCACTGGGGATGGGGCTGGAGCACAGCAAGAAGCCCCCTGAGATGCAACTGAAGGAGATCATGAAGCCCTTGGGGATGGAGGTGGGGTTGGAGCAGAGTGTGAAGCCCCGCAGGGACAGCGTGGGAATGGGGCTGGGGCTGGAAGAGAGTTTGAAGGCCCCAAGCATGAGGATGGGGATGCAGCTGGAGCAGAGCACGAAGCCCCCAGAGATGCAGCTGGAGGAGAACACAAAGCCCCCCAGGGACAGTGTGGTGCAAGGGGTGGGGCTGGAGGACAGCGTGAAGCCCCCGGGTATGGTGATGGGGATGGAGGAGAGAGAGAAATCCTGGGGGCTGCAGCTGGAGCGGAGCACGAAGCCCGTGGAGATGCAGCTGGAGGAGAGCACGAAGCTCCCCAGGGACAACGTGGGGATGGGGTTGGAGAAGAGCGTGAAGCCCCCCAGGGACAGAGTGAGGATGGGGCTGGAGGAGAGTGCGAAGCCCTTGGAGATGCAGCTGGAGGAGAACACCAAACCCTTGGAGATGCGGCCGGAGGAGAGCGCGAAGCCGGCGCTGGAGGCCGTGGCGCTGGAGATGCGGCTGGAGGAGACCAGGAAGCTTCCTGGGGACACCGTGGTGCTGGGGATGCGGCTGGAGGAGAGCACAAAGCCCGTGGGTGCCCCATCCCGTGGGCCCATCCGCGTGATGGAGAGCAGCGAGGTGCTGCTGCGCCTCTACGGGCACGGCCTGGGCCCCCGCACCGCCAAGAGGGTGGCCTTCGCCGAGCTGCGTCCCACCAACGCCACCGCCAACACCACCTCGGCGCCCAACGGGACCTGCTCCGAGCGCTCGCAGGACCTGGTGGTGCAGCCGGGCCCGGCCGAGCCCCTTCAGGGCACCTCAATTCTGCTGCGTGTCCGAGTCCAGCGCCTGCGCAAGGACGAGCGCGAGAAGACCTACGTCCTCTGCACCCAACGCCGGCCTGACCAGCCCTGGTTGCCCCACCAGGATCCCGACGGCCGCATCTTGGTCCTGGAGGAGAAGAAATTGTTGCTCCCACTCTGGCTTCAGGTCATCCTGATCGCTGGGCTGTTGGTGCTCTCTGGAATGTTCAGTGGGCTCAACCTGGGCTTGATGGCCTTGGATCCCATGGAGCTTCGGATCGTCCAGAACTGCGGCACCGAGAAGGAGAAGCGTTACGCCCGTAAGATCGAGCCCATCCGCCGGAAAGGGAATTACCTGCTCTGCTCCCTCCTGCTGGGGAACGTCTTGGTTAACACCACCCTCACCATCCTCCTCGATGATCTCATCGGCTCCGGCATCGGCGCGGTCGTGGCTTCCACCATCGGCATCGTCATCTTCGGGGAGATCGTCCCCCAAGCGCTCTGCTCGCGCCACGGGTTGGCCGTCGGCGCCAACACCATCGTGGTCACCAAGTTCTTCATGCTCATCACCTTCCCACTCTCCTACCCCATCAGCAAGCTCCTCGACTGCATCCTGGGCCAGGAGATCGGCACCGTCTACAACCGGGAGAAGCTGGTGGAGATGTTGAAGGTGACGGAGCCTTACAACGACCTGGTGAGGGAAGAGCTCAACATGATCCAAGGAGCCCTGGAGCTCCGCACCAAGACAGTGGAGGATGTGATGACCCCGCTGCAGAACTGCTTCATGATCAAGAGCGATGCCATCCTGGACTTCAACACCATGTCGGAGATCATGGAGAGCGGCTTCACCCGCATCCCAGTCTACGAGGAGGAGCGTTCCAACATCATGGACATCCTCTATGTCAAGGACTTGGCTTTTGTTGACCCCGATGACTGCACCCCGCTCAAAACCATCACCAAGTTCTACAACCACCCCGTTCACGTCGTCTTCCACGACACCAAGCTGGATGCCATGCTGGAGGAGTTCAAAAAGGGTGAGGTGGGAAAGGGGTGACCGTGATTTCTGGTGCTGGTGGTGGTTGCTTCTGCGTGGTGGAGGCTGGTAGAGACCAGAACCAAAACTTTGGGGGATGAGGAAGATGTCAGGAGGAAATCCTTCACAATAAGATTGGGGAGGCCCTGGCCCAGGTTTCCCAGAGCAGTGGTGGCTGCCCCATCCCTCGAGGTGTTCAAGGCCAGGTTGGATGGGGCTTGGAGCCCCCTGATCCAGTGGGAGGTGTCCCTGCCCATGGCAGGGGGTGGGACTGGATGGGCTTGGAGGTCCCTTCCAACCCAACCCATCCCATAAACCAGGGAGCTGTGTGGTGCCCACCACTAAGATCACCTTCTCCCTGAGCAGGGAGGCCCCTGTGGCCACCAGCTCTAAAATTAGGAGGAGGGCAGTGTTGGAGAGGTGGGATCTGCTGGAGCTGGAGCAGGATGGTGAGCAGGACACCTTGGGGGGCCAAAGTGTGGCTTGAGGAGGTGGAAGGGATGTTTTCCCAGGCTGTGCTGAGGTCAGCGTGGAGATGTCACCTTCTTCCCTGCCTCAGTTTCCCCAGGCTGAGGTCACCTGTCCTGCAGGTGCGTTGGCCTTACCTGGGCACCTTGTGGTTTTTTCCATGGCCATGGGGCTCCTCTCCCCAGAGCGGAGGTGGAACATCTTCCTCCCCCAAGGGCTCCCTTTTCTGGAGCACAGGTGGATGTTCCTCCTCAGTTCCTCTCCCTGGAGCAGAGGTGGATGTTCCTCCTCACTTCCTTTCCCTGGAGCAGAGGTGGATGTTCCTCCTCACTTCCTTTCCCTGGAGCAGAGGTGGATGTTCCTCCTCCTCAGTTCCTCTCCCTGGAGCAGAGGTTGATGTTCCTCCTCCAAGGATTCCTCTCCCTGGAGCAGAGGTGGATGTTCCTCCTCCAAGGATTCCTCTCCCTGGAGCAGAGGTGGATGTTCCTCCTCAGTTTCTCTCCCTGGAGCAGAGGTGGATGTTCCTCCTCCAAGGATTCCTTTCCCTGGAGTGGATGTGGATGTTCCTCCTCAGTTCCTCTCCCTGGAGCAGAGGTGGATGTTCCTCCTCCAAGGATTCCTTTCCCTGAAGTAGATGTGGATGTTCCTCCTCAGTTCCTCTCCCTGGAGCAGAGGTGGATGTTCCTCCTCCAAGGATTCCTTTCCCTGGAGCAGAGGTGGATGTTCCTCCTCCAAAGATTCCTTTCCCTGGAGCAGAGGTGGATGTTCCTCCTCAGCTCCTCTCCCTGGAGCAGAGGTAGATGTTCCTCCTCAGTTCCTCTCCCCCTGGGTTGGACCTGGGTGGCCTTTGAGGTCCCTCCCAACCCAACCCATTCCACGATTCGCTGAGCTTTGCCCTCTGGGGCTGGAGCTCCCCATGCCTGGGAGGTTTGGGAGATGTTGCTCCAGAAGGGATCAAACGTTTGTGTCCACGGGGTTTGGGATGGGCAGAACCAGGAGGAGCTGCCGTGGGTTTGGGGTGTGAGGTGGGGATTGCTCCATGCAGGAGAGAGCTTCGTGCCTGGTGCTGAGCACCGACCTCCAGAAACACTTTGGGAGCCTTTAATTGCTCCTTGGTTTTAATTACCAACCCTGGAGGCCCTTGAATGGTGCTGGGAAATTGCTTGGTTCCCTCCTTTGGGCTTGGTTTCTCCTCTGGGTCATTCCCTGCCCCGGGGAATGGTGAGCTCGGTGCTGGTCCTCGTTGCTGCTGGTGGCATCACGGTGGGCTTGAGACCCTCTGCTGGGAGGACAGGCTGGGAGAGTTGGGGTTGTTCAGCCTGGAGAGGAGAAGGCTCTGGGGAGAGCTTAGAGCAGCCTCCCAGGACTGAAAGGGGCTCCAGGAAAGCTGGGGAGGGGCTTCTTCCAAGGGCTTGGAGTGATGGGACAAAGGGGAAGGGCTTTAAATTGGAAGGGGGGAGATTTAGGTTGGAAATCCTTCACAATGAGGGTGGGGAGGCCCTGGCCCAGGTTGCCCAGAGCAGTGGTGGCTGCCCCATCCCTGGAGGTGTTCAAGGCCAGGTTGGATGGGGCTTGGAGCCCCCTGATCCAGTGGGAGGTGTCCCTGCCCATGGATTGGAACTGGATGGACTTGGAGGTCCCTTCCAACCCCACCCATTCCATAATTCATTCTGAGATTCTATGAAAATTTGAGAGCGATCAAAGGGCTGGGAGGAGGAGCAGGACCTGGTGTCATCCAACTGGGAGCTCAGAGGCAGGATTTGACCTCCTTGGGTCTCTGCTCAGCTCTGCCAGACCAAGCAGGGCACCTTCTGGTTCTCCCCAGCTTCTCCAACTCCTGCCGGCATCAGGACCGGGATGGAATCCCAACCCCGGCCGAGGAGGAGCTGTGCTGGGTGACACCAGGCCAAGCCTCATCCCCAGGCGACCCCGCGCTCTCCTCTGCCTTTGGGCACATCTCGAGGGTGGTTTGCTGCATCCTGGACTTTTCAGGGGGGAGATTTGGGATTTAGGGAATCTTGTAATCCCTCTGGCCACGAGAGCTCAGCGTGGGCTTGGGTTCAGGAGCTGGTGGGTCCACACTTGGCTGATCCCTGAGGGTGGGCAGAGGTGGCAGCTCTGCTCCTGCCTCCCTTTGCTCTCGTGCTTCCCTGGCACCCAAAAGTATTGGAATGGGAATAATGCCCCTTGGTCACATCTCAGTGATGGGATCTCATCATCTTGGAGCTGGTTGGTGAAAACCTCTTGGCACGAGGTTTTCCTTCTGTTCCTCTTGTCCTGGTTCAGCCCCAACTCGAGTATTTGGGTACAGTTTGGGTATAAAAAAAGGACATCAAACTACTGGAGAGAGTCCAGGGGAGGCCACAAAGGTGGGGAAGGGTCTGGAGGGGAAAGGCTGAAGTCCCTTGGTCTGTTCAGTCTGGAGAAGAGGAGACTGAGGGGGGACCTCGTGGAAGTTTGCTGCTTCATCACATGGGGAGGAGGAGGAGGTGCTGAGCTCTTCCCTCTGGACACAAGGAAAGGGCAGGAAGGTGCCAAGGGAGGGTTAGGTTGGATGTTAGGAAGAGGTTGTTCTGCCAGAGGATGGTGGAGCCCTGGAGCAGCTCCCCAGGGAAGCAGTCCCAGCCTGACAATATTCCAGGAACATTTGGACAATGCCCTCAGCCCCACGGGGTGAATGTTGGGGTGTCCTGAGCAGGGCCAGGAGCTGGATGTGATGATCCTTGTGGGTCCCTTCCAACTCAGGTCATTGGATCTGCTGGGAGGAAGGGAGGCTCTGCAGAGGGGTCTGGCCAGGCTGGATCCATGGGCTGAGACCAATGGGAGGAGGGTCAACAAGGCCAAGGGCCGAGTCCTGCACTGGGGACACAGCAAGGCCAGGCAGCTCCAGGCTTGGGGCAGAGTGGCTGGAGAGCTGCCTGGGGGAGAAGGAGCTGGGGGTGTTGGTTGGCAGGGGCTGACCAGGAGGCAGCAGTGGCCCAGGTGGCCAAGAGGGCCAATGGCATCTTGGGCTGTGTCAGAGCCAGCGTGGGCAGCAGGAGCAGGGCAGGGCTTGTGCCCCTGCCCTGGGCACTGGGGAGGCCACCCCTCGAGTGCTGGGGGCACTTCTGGGCCCCTCACTCCAAGAAGGCCCTGGAGGGGCTGGAGCGCGTCCAGAGAAGGGAGCGGAGCTGGGGAAGGGGCTGGAGAACAAGTGCTGAGAGGAGAGGCTGAGGGCCCTGGGGTTGTTCAGCCTGGAGAAGAGGAGGCTGAGGGGAGACCTCATCCCTGTCTGCAACTGCCTGAGAGGAGGCTGTGGGGAGGTGGGTGCTGGGCTCTGCTCCCAAGGGACCGGTGATGGGACGAGAGGGAACGGCCTCAGGTTGTGTCAGGGCAGGGGCAGAGTGGAGATTGGGAAGGATTTCTTCACTGAGAGGGTTCTGAGGCCCTGGAACAGCTGCCCAGGGAGGGGGTGGAGTCCCCATCCTGGAGGTGTTTAAAAGACAGGCAGATGAGTTTCTCAGGGATCTGGTTTAGTAGGGAGACAAGAATGGTTGGACTTGATGATCTCAGAGGTCTCTTCCAGCCTTAGGATTCTATGATTCTGTGGATCCTCCCTAGCCCTAGGTGTGCCCTTCCAGCCCATGCCCATTCCTCTGGCACAGCAGCAGGCTCCACCAGAGCAGACGTTGGCCCAGCTTTCCCTCCGGCGAATCCTTATTAAAGGATTTAAACCCCACTCCTTCCGGTTCCAAAGCCGCCCGGGGCCTGCGTTGTTGTTTTGCCATCGCAGCCTCTCCAGGTCAGGAGGATCCATGGGGCTGGTTTTGAGGTCCCTCTCAGAACCCCAATCCCCACAGATGCCTCTTGGAGAAGAGCCCAGCACCCACCTCAGCACAACCTCCTTCCAGGTTGGAGGCAGGGCTGAGGTCTCCCCTCAGCCTCCTCCTCTCCAGGCTGAACAACCCCTGTTCCTTCACCAAAAGGGCTCTCGGGCACTGGAAATCATCCTGGAAGGAGAAGGTGGGATCAGCCTTTGGGTGAGGGGAGAAGGTCTGGACACAGGAGACCCTCAGGATGGGGCTGGTCCTGTGCATCCACATCCTGGGGTTCAGAGAATGGTTTGGTTGGGAAAGACCTTGGAGATCATTGAGTCCAACCATTCCTGTCCTCTGCTGGACCATCCCTGGGCACCTCATCTGCCCGGCTTTTGAACCCCCCAGGACCTGTGAGTGTTCCCTGTCACCCATGGGTGCTCTCTACTACTTGTAGGTAGCCCCCCAACATGTGTGGATGCTCCCTGTCACTTATGGGTGCCCCCCATCACCCGTGGGTGCTCCCCACCACTTGCAGCTACTCCCTGTCACACATATGTGGGTGATACCCCCTACTTGTGGGCAGCTATTCCCTGTCACACATATGTGCCCCACCACACACTTGTGGGTGCCCCCTCATCACTCATGAGTGCTCCCTGTCATGTGTGGGTGCTCTCTGTCACCTGTGGGTGCTCCCCATCATTTGTAGATGCTCCTCATCATTTGTGGGTGCTAATTCTCACCCAGGGGTGCTCTCTACCACTTCTGGATGTTCCCTGTCACTTGCAGAGCCTCCCCATCAATTCTGGGTGCTCCCTACCATCTGTGGGTGCTCTCCATCACTTGTGGGTGCTCTCCCCCCTGTAAGAATGGGTGGAAATGGGGGGCTCCTCACCCAGAAAATCGTCAGCTGAAAACTTGTCGTTGTCCCACACTTGGAGGATGAGCTTGGGGGGCACCTTCAGCACCGTCTCGTCCAGGCTCCAGAAATGCTCCTGCGGTGGTGGGAGGGGAAATCACAGGGTCAGAGAATCACTGGTGGGAAAGGACCTCTGAGATCATCAGGTCCAACCATTCCTGTCCAGTACTGGACCTGGTCCCTGAGGAACTCATCCACCCATCTTCTGAACCCCTCGAGGGATGGGGACTCCACCCCCTCCCTGGGCAGCTTTTCCAGGGCCTGGGAACCCTTTCAGTGAAGGAATTCTTCCTGATGTCCCACCTAAACCTCTCCTGGTGCCACTTGAGGCCGTTTCCTCTCATCCTGTCACTTGGGAGAGGAGACCAACCCCCACCTCCCCACAACCATGAGGTCTCCCCTCAGCCTCCTCCAGGCCAAAAGAAGCAGGAGATGCACCCAGAAAAAAAGGATAAAGAAGAGAAAAATCAACCAGCTCTGCTTCTGGTTGTCCTGATCGTGGCCTTTGGCAGCTGGACCTCTCTCCTGGTGCTACAGAGGTGTCCCAACACCTGGCCTCGAGGTGACAACCCCCACAGCCACCTCTGGTGCTCAACTCCTCTTCCCAATCTTCTCCTTTCGGAGCAGGGAGCTCCCTGCTGAGCTCCTGGTTGATGCTCTCCCTTCTCCTCCTCGGTGACGCAGGGGTTTGGGGTCCACCACACCCCTCTGGTGGTGCCGTGGCAGCCAGGGCCGTGCCCTTCACCCAGGCATTGGGGCTCCTCAGGGCGTGTTTGCTTTGCCAAGGGCCGCTCCCTGTCCACACTCATCCTGGAGAGGAGCTTCCACCTGACTCATCCGATCCTTCCTCCTCTCCACACCTCGCCCTTGGCCAATGAGGGACCCACCACGGGGAGATAAGGAGATTTATGGCCCAAACAATGATTTTAAGGTCTTTTTTCCCCCTCTTTCTTCCAGGCCTTTTTGCAATGGGGTTGTTTGAGCTGCGTGAACTTGGCTGAAGGTGGAGAAGACCTTCAGGAAAGCTGGGGAGGGGCTTTTTCCAAGGGTCTGGAGCGATGGGATGAGGTGGGAACGGCTTTAAATTGGAAGGAGAAAGATTTAAGTTGGACATCAGGAAGAAATTCTTCAGGATGAGGATTGGGAGGCCCTGGCCCAGGTTTCCCAGAGCAGTGGTGGCTGCCCCATCCCTGGAGGTGTTCAGGGCCAGGTTGGATGGGGCTTGGAGCCCCCTGATCCACTGGGAGGTGTCCCTGCCCACGGCAGGGGTGGAACTGGATGGGCTTGGAGGTCCCTTCCAACCCAACCCATTCCATAAACCAGGGAGCTGTGTGGTGCCCACCACTAAGATCACCTTCTCCCTGAGCAGGGAGGCCCCTGTGGCCACCAGCTCTAAAATTAGGAGGAGGGCAGTGTTGGAGAGGTGGGATCTGCTGGAGCTGGAGCAGGATGGTGAGCAGGACACCTTGGGGGGCCAAAGCATGGCTTGAGGAGGTGGAAGGGATGTTTTCCCAGGCTGTGCTGAGGTCAAGGGTGGAGATGTCACCTTCTTCCCTGCCTCAGTTTCCCCAGGCTGAGGTCACCTGTCCTGCAGGTGTGTTGGCCTCACCTGGGCACCTTGTGGTTTTCTCCATGGCCATGGGGCTCCTCTCCCCAGAGCGGAGGTGGAACATCTTCCTCCCCCAAGGGCTCCTTTTCCCAGAGCAGAGGTGGATGTTCTTCCTGAGTTCCTCTCCCTGCAGCAGAGGTGGAACATCTTCCTCCTCCTCAGCTCCTCTCCCTGGAGCAGAGGTGGATGTTCCTCCTCCAAGGATTCCTTTTCCTGGAGCAGAGGTGGATGTTCCTCCTCCAAGGATTCCTTTTCCTGGAGCAGAGGTGGATGTTCCTCCTCTCAGTTCCTCTCCCTGGAGCAGAGGTGGATGTTCCTCCTCAGTTCCTCTCCCTGGAGTAGATGTGGATGTTCCTCCTCCAAGGATTCCTTTCCCTGGAGCACAGGTTGATGTTCCTCCTCACTTCCTCTCCCTGGAGCAGAGGTGGATGTTCCTCCTCCAAGGATTCCTTTCCCTGAAGCAGAGGTGGATGTTCCTCCTCAGTTCCTCTCCCTGGAGTAGATGTGGATGTTCCTCCTCCAAGGATTCCTTTCCCTGGAGCACAGGTTGATGTTCCTCAAGGATTCCTTTTCCTGGAGCAGAGGTGGATGTTCCTCCTCCAAGGATTCCTTTCCCTGAAGCAGAGGTGGATGTTCCTCCTCAGTTTCTCTCCCTGGAGCAGAGGTGGATGTTCCTCCTCCAAGGATTCCTCTCCCTGGAGCAGAGGTGGATGTTCCTCCTCCAAGGATTCCTTTTCCTGGAGTAGATGTGGATGTTCCTCCTCAGCTCCTCTCCCTGGAGCAGAGGTGGATGTTCCTCCTCCAAGGATTCCTTTCCCTGGAGCAGAGGTGGATGTTCCTCCTCAGTTTCTCTCCCTGGAGTAGATGTGGATGTTCCTCCTCACTTCCTTTCCCTGGAGCAGAGGTGGATGTTCCTCCTCCAAGGATTCCTCTCCCTGGAGCAGAGGTGGATGTTCCTCCTCCAAGGCTTCCTTTTCCTGGAGTAGATGTGGATGTTCCTCCTCAGCTCCTCTCCCTGGAGCAGAGGTGGATGTTCCTTCTCCAGAAGGTTTTTCCTGGTGGCTCGGTGTCATTTGGGGATGAAGCAAGAGGAACACTGACATGAGGCGAGGTTTGGAAGTGCCCCACGTCTGAGCCTGGAGAGGCCTGAGCTGAGGGGTTGGATTTTTCTGGAATGAGGCAAACGATGTCCTTCTGCCCACGTGGGGTGGGGCCAGCGAGGACCTCCCTGCTCGTGGCCAGGGCTCTCTTCCCCCAGATGTTTTGGCTCTGGGATTGGGTGGCCGTGTGGCACCGGGTGTCCTCCAGGATGGGACTGCCCTGGCTCAGCTTGGCAGAGCCCCCCGAGGGGATCGGGGGAGGATGGTGCTTCTGGCAGAGTCCTGAATCTTGGCTGCGTCGTTGCCAAGGTGCCCTCAGCCCATGGGTGCTCAAGCTGGCATCACTGGGACCATCACTGCTCTGGTGACATGGCACGGGCTCCTGGGGACACATCCTGTCCCCTGAGAACCCCCAACCTAAACCCCACGGAGGTGGCTTCAGACCGATGGTGCTGAGCTGGCATCACTGGGACCATGCCACGCTCCGGTGACGTGGCACAGGCTCCCAGCACCACAGGGACCGTGACGTGGCACAGGCTCCTCCAGGGACACATCCCATCATCTTGGACCCCCAATCCCACACCCCACGGAGGTGCCTTCAGCTCGTGGGTTCTCACCCAGCACCCCAGGGACCATGACCAGGACGTGACGTGGGCTCCTCCAGGGACACATTCCATCCCCAGCACCCACAGTGGTGCCTTCAGCCCGTGGGGGCTCAGCTGGGACCACAACACCCTCCAGGGACACATCCCAGCCCCTGGGAACCCCCAGCCCAAGCCCAAACCCCAGGGAGGTGCCTTCAGCCCATGGGTGCTCACCCAGCACCCTATGGATGGGGATGTAACCTGTGCTCCTCCAGGGACACATCCTGCCCTCTGAGAGGTCCCGGGCCAAGCCCAAACCCCAGGGAGGTGCCTTCAGCCCATGGGTGCTCACCCAGCACCCTATGGATGGGGATGTAACCTGTGCTCCTCCAGGGACACATCCTGCCCTCTGAGAGCTCCCGGGCCAAGCCCAAACCCCAGGGAGGTGCCTTCAGCCCATGGGTGCTCACCCAGCACCTAGGGATCACGACAAGGGATGTGCCACGGGCTCCTCCAGGGACACATTCCATTCCTTGGGAACCCTGAGCCAAGCCCAAACCTCACGGAGGTGCCTTCAGCCTCACGGGCGCCGATGTCGATGTCCTCGTGGACTTAATTACTGTCATGGGCTTAATTACTGTCATTACCCTGGGAATCTGTGCCGAGCCCAGGGGCTGGGTCAGGATTTAAGGGGTTTATTGTTTCCTGCCCAGGAGGGAAGGGCTGGTCCTGGTGACATCCAACCCTACGGTTGGACTCGATGATCTCAGAGGTCGTTTCCAACCAGATGATTCTGTGACCCAGCGGTGGGGCTGGGGCTGTCCCAAGGTGCTCTCCCTTCTGATGTCCATCTCTCCATCCACAGGGAAGTCCCACCTGGCCATCGTGCAGAAGGTGAACAACGAGGGCGAGGGCGACCCCTTCTACGAGGTGCTGGGGCTGGTGACGCTGGAGGACGTCATCGAGGAGATCATCAAGTCGGAGATCCTGGACGAGTCGGACACCTTCAGTAGGTTTGGGGCTCGGCCCCTCTTCCCCTGGGTGCTGGGGTCCCCCCCTGCCCCACTGACACCTCCCTCCCCACAGCTGACAACCGCAGCAGGAAGCGGGTGGGCAACCAGAAGAAGAAGAGGGACTTCTCGGCCTTCAAGGACCCCGTCAACGAGTTGAAGGTGAAGGTGTCCCCGCAGCTGCTCTTGGCTGCCCACCGCTTCCTCTCCACAGGTGAGTTTTTTGGGGGGCACAGGGCACCCCTCGGTTCCTCAGCACCAGTCTGGTTGGGCTGGATGTGCTCCTGGAAGCCACCTGGGCTCTGGTCTCCACACCGAGGACGAGTCACTCCAAACACCTCCTTCAGAAAGCACAGGGCACTGAGATCTTAGCATCTTGGAATTGTTAAGGTTGGAAAAGCCATCTCAGCTCAACCATCAGCCCAGCCCCCACTGTGCCTGCTAAACCCTGTCCCAAAGTGCATTCCTTGAGCCCCTCCAGGGGTGGGGACTCCATCACCTCTCTGGGCAACCTGGGCCAGTGCTTCACCACTCTGACAGTGAAGAAATCTCCCTGATGTCCAATCTAAATCTCCCCTGACACAACCTGAGGCCGTTCCCTCTCGTCCCATCACCGGTCCCTTGGGAGCAGAGCCCAGCACCCACCTCCCCACAGCCTCCTCTCAGGCAGTTGCAGACAGGGATGAGGTCTCCCCTCAGCCTCCTCTTCTCCAGGCTGAACAACCCCAGGGCCCTCAGCCTCTCCTCTCAGCACTTGTTCTCCAGCCCCTTCCCCAGCTCCGCTCCCTTCTCTGGACGCGCTCCAGCCCCTCCAGGGCCTTCTTGGAGTGAGGGGCCCAGAAGTGCCCCCAGCACTCGAGGGGTGGCCTCCCCAGTGCCCAGGGCAGGGGCACAAGCCCTGCCCTGCTCCTGCTGCCCACGCTGGCTCTGACACAGCCCAAGATGCCATTGGCCCTCTTGGCCACCTGGGCCACTGCTGCCTCCTGGTCAGCCCCTGCCAACCAACACCCCCAGCTCCTTCTCCCCCAGGCAGCTCTCCAGCCACTCTGCCCCAAGCCTGGAGCTGCCTGGCCTTGCTGTGTCCCCAGTGCAGGACTCGGCCCTTGGCCTTGTTGACCCTCACCCCGTTGGTCTCAGCCCATGGATCCAGCCTGGCCAGACCCCTCTGCATCTTGTCCCACTCTCTCTGTCCCCTCAGGGGTGCCTGATGTGCAGCTCTGTCCCTCAGGATGGTTTTGTTCCCCAGCTGGAATGTGTGTGCCCACGCTTGGAGCTGGCCTTGCCAGGGACCTTGAGGCTGGTGTTGTGACCAACACCATGGGCTTCTGCCCCAGGGAGGTGTCTGTGGGACCCACCTGGATCCAGGCACCACCCCAAGGGATGAGGAGGTCACATTTGCATCCAGAGGGATGGAAGAGGCACAGGGACGATGGCTCTGAACCCCCTTCCCCTCTCACTCTCAGAGGTGACGCTCTTCACCCCCAACTACATCTCGGAGAAGATCCTGCTGCGGCTCCTCAAATACTCCGACGTCATCCAGGAGCTGAAGTTTGATGAGGAGAACAAGAAGTCCCCACGCCACTTCCTCTACTGCAAGAACAAAGCAGCCGACTACTTCATCCTCATCCTGCAGGTACCTGGGCTCCCTTGGTGCACCCATCACCCCGGGATAGCTGCGGTGAGGAGGGGTTCTCATCCATCCCAGCACCATGGGGTGTGGTTTAGAGAGTCTGAAACCTTTCTTCCTTGCAGGGCAAGGTGGAGGTGGAGGCTGGCAAGGAATGCATGAAGTTTGAAGCAGGAGCTTTCTCCTATTATGGGGTGATGGCCATCAGCCCCCCTCCGGTCACCGGTAAGAACCCCCTGCTCACCCGAGCCCTTCCACCCTGTTTTAGAGCTACCGGTTGGAATAGGAGGTGCTGGAGGCTCCAAGCCCTCACTGGTGTCACCTGAAGTCATCCTGGAGGTCTGTGTGGCCACCACTGGTCCTTGTGGAAGTACCTGAGGGTATCCTGACAGTGGGTGGAGGGTCCATGTCCAAGCTGGAGGCTGAAAACCTGATGCCCTCCTGTCAGCCCTCATGGCTTGGCTTGGTGCCACCAGTGCCCATCACCTCGAGGGTTCCTTTGCCCTGGAGGCTCCTCCTGTAAGGAGGTTCCTCCTGACCTTGTCCTCTGCGTCTCTTTTGAGTTGTCTCTCTGTTGGGTTGTCCATCTGCCCCAGCCCAGCCCCAGCACCCAGGCTTTGAGGTGTTCTTTAACCCCCTCAGAGCGTTTGCCGATGACACGGGACTGGGAGGAGTGGTGGAGGTACCAGAAGGCTGGGCTGCTCTTCGGGCAGGATGGAGAAGAGCAGACCAAGAAGGGGACCTTATCAATGCTGATCAATATCTGATGGGTGTGGGGCAGGAGGAGGATGGGGACAAACTGTGCTGTGGTGCCCAGTGACAAGACAAGTGGCACTGGGCACAAACTGGAGTGCAGGGAGTCCTCAGCACAGGAAGGACCTGGAGCTGTGGGAGTGAGTCCAGAGGAGGCCACGGAGATGATCCAAGGGCTGGAGAACCTCCTGTATGAGGAGAGGCTGAGAGAGTTAGGGTTGTTCAGCCTGGAGAGGAGAGGACTCTGGGGAGACCTTAGAGCAGCCTCCCAGGACTGAAAGGGGCTCCAGAAAAGCTGGGAAGGAACCTTTTCCAAGGGCCTGGAATGATAGAATGAGGTGGGAACAGCTTTAAATTGGAAGGAGGAAGATTTAGGTTGGACATTGGGAAGAAATTCTTCATGATGGGGATGAGGAGGCCCTGGCCCAGGTTGCCCAGAGCAGTGGTGGCTGCCCCATCCCTGGAGGTGTTCAAGGCCAGGTTGGATGGGGCTTGGAGCCCCCTGACCCATTGGGAGATGTCCCTGCCCAGGCAGGGATGGGATTGGATGGGCTTGGAGGTCCCTTCCAGCCCAACCCCTCCCACCA
This sequence comes from Tapera naevia, assembly GCA_033556795.1. Lineage (NCBI taxonomy): Eukaryota > Metazoa > Chordata > Aves > Cuculiformes > Neomorphidae > Tapera > Tapera naevia. The sequence goes on along the minus strand of JAUMJJ010000670.1, from coordinate 54,723 downwards.
CTGTCTCCCCCACGCCGGGCTGGCTGCGCTGTCTCATTGGGCTCCCTGTGCCATCCTGGTTGTCTCCCCGTGCCATCAGGTTTCTCACCCCATATCCAAGTGCCTCCAGAGGAGGAGGAGCAGCTCCTGCCCCGGCGTGGGCCGCACCGCGGGGCTGGAGCTGGGCAGGGAACCCCGCGGGGTGGCCGTCCTGGAGGTGCCACTCTCCTCGGGTGTGGTTCCTGTGTCACCTCAGCTTGCTGAGCACATCGTGGTCCCCTTCTCCTCAGCCTACCACGTCCCACCACATCCCTGACACCCGTTCCAGGGACTCAGGGAGAGTCTTGGACCCTCTGGCCCTGGCTGGTGGCCATCCCACAGTATCACAGTGTCACAAGGTTGGAAAGGACCTCTGAGATCATCGAGTCCAACCTATAACCTAACACTAACACCAACCATCATCTAGACCATGGCACTCAGTGCCTCATCCAGTCTCCCTTTAAACACCTCCAGGGTTGGTGACTCCACCCCCTCCCTGGGCAGCCCATTCCAATGACCAATCACCCTTTCAGGGAAGAACTTTTTCCTCTCATCAAGCCTAAACTTTCCCTGACCAAGCTTGAGTCCCTGCCCTCCAGTTCTGTCCCTGGTCACCTGAGAGAAGAGACCAACCCCTGCCCCACTACAACCTCCTTTTAGGGAGTTGTAGAGAGCAACGAGGTCTCCCCTGAGCCTCCTCTTCTCCAGACTAAACAGCCCCAACTCCCTCAGTCGCTCCTCGTAGGGCTTGTGCTCCAGCCCCTTCCCCATCTTCGTTGCCCTCCTCTGAACACAAGGTGCCACGAGTGGAATCCAGGGCAGCAGAGGGACACGAGGCCGTGCCGGGGTGGTCGTGTGTCCCATCGTGTCCCATCGTGTCCCATCACCGCTGGTTCTGCATCCCCAAGGCCTGTGGGACGGGGTCTCCATGCTGGGTGTCACTGGGCTCCGCCGGCTCTGGGTGCGGTGGCTCCGTGCCCGGGGTCCCCGTGCCCGGCTGAGCCCGTCCCTGCCGTCCCCGCAGACGCCCGTTCGCCCTCCCACGTCAGCGGCCTCAACCGCTCGGCCTCGCTCGGCTGCCACGAGCGCTCCGACTCCGTCTCCTCGCCCGGCAGCGGCAGCACCAACCAGCTCAGCACCGGCACTGGCACCGGCACCGGCGCCCAGTACGTGGCAGACTTCAGCGTGCGCGCCCTCACCGACCTCCAGTTCGTCAAGGTGAGGGGGGGCCCGCGGCACGGGGATGGGGATGTGGGGATGGGGACACTGGGATGGGGATGGGGACACGGGGATGGGGATGGGGACGTGGGGATGGGGACGTGGGGATGGGGACGTGGGGATGGGGATGGGGACACGGGGATGGGGACGTGGGGATGGGGATGTGGGGATGGGGACACTGGGATGGGGACACAGGGATGGGGATGGGGACGTGGGGATGGGGACACTGGGATGGGGACACTGGGATGGGGACGGGGACACGGGGATGGGGATGGGGACGTGGGGATGGGGACACTGGAATGGGGATGGGGACGTGGGGATGGGGATGGGGACACGGGGATGGGGATGTGGGGATGGGGACACTGGGATGGGGACGTGGGGATGGGGACACTGGGATGGGGATGGGGACACTGAGATGGGGATGGGGATGTGGGGATGGGGACACTGGGATGGGGATGGGGATACGGGGATGGGGACGTGGGGATGGGGATGTGGGGATGGGGACACTGGGATGGGGACGTGGGGATGGGGACACTGGGATGGGGATGGGGACACAGGGATGGGGATGTGGGGATGGGGACACTGGAATGGGGATGGGGACACCAGGATGGGGACACAGGGATGGGGTTGTGGGGATGGGGACGTGGGGATGGGGATGGGGATGTGGGGATGGGGACACTGGAATGGGGATGGGGACGTGGGGATGGGGACGTGGGGATGGGGACGTGGGGATGGGGACACTGGGATGGGGACACTGGGATGGGGATGGGGACACTGGGATGGGGACACAGGGATGGGGATGGGGACGTGGGGATGGGGACACTGGAATGGGGATGGGGACGTGGGGATGGGGACGTGGGGATGGGGACACTGGGATGGGGATGGGGATGTGGGGATGGGGACAGTGGAATGGGGATGGGGACATCGGGATGGGGATGGGGACAGAGGGATGGGGACGTGGGGATGGGGACAGTGGAATGGGGATGGGGACACCAGGATGGGGACACAGGGATGGGGATGTGGGGATGGGGACGTAGGGATGGGGACGTGGGGATGGGGACATGGGGATGGGGATGGGGACATCGGGATGAGGACGTGGGGATGGGGACACTGGAATGGGGATGGGGACACCAGGATGGGGATGGGGACACTGGAATGGGGATGGGGACACCGGTATGGGGTCAGTGGAATGGGGATGGGGACACCAGGATGGGGATGGGGACACCGGGATGGGGACACTGGAATGGGGACACCGGGATGGGGATAGGGACACTGGAATGGGGATGGGGACACCAGGATGGGGATGGGGACACAGGGATGAGGATGGGGACGTGGGGATGGGGACATGGGGATGGGGACACTGAAATGGGGATGGGGACACCAGGATGGGGGTGGGGGGATGGGGACAGTGGAATGGGGATGGGGAAGTGGGGGTGGGGACCCCGGGCTGGGGAAACTGGAGCGAGGATGGGGACACCAGAGCAGGGATGGGGACACCAGAATGGGGACAGTGATGCTGGAATAGGATGGTTACACCAGAATGGGGATGGGGGCACCAGAACAGGGATGGGGACACTGGAAAGGGGATGAAGATGCTGGAATAGGGATGGGGACACCAGAATGGGAATGGTGATGCTGGAATGGAGACTGGGACACTAGAATGGGGATGGGGACACCGGGATGGGGACGGTGATGCTGGAATAGGGATGTTGGCACCAAAGCAGGGATGGGGACACCAGGATGGGGACAGGGACATCAGAACAGGGATGGGGGCACCAGAGCAGGGACAGTGACACCGGAATGGGGACAGCGATGCTGGAATAGGAATGGGAGCACCAGAATGGGGATGGTGACACCAGAATGGGGACAGGGGCACCAGAACAGGGACACCAGAACAGGGATGGGAACACCGGAATGGGGATGGTGATGCTGGAATAGGGACAGGGACACCAGAGTGGGGATGGTGACACTGGCATGAGGATTGTGACAGTGATGCTGGAATAAGGGATGGTGATGCCAGCACGGGGACCATGACAGCAGAGTAGGGATGGTGACACTGGAATAGGGACAGTGATGCTGGAATAGGGATGGTGACACCTGCACAGGGATGGCGATACTGGAATAGGGATGATGATGTAAGCTTGGCAACCAGCTTGGGGACAGGGACACCAGAATGGGGAGAGGGACACCAGAATGGAGATGGGGATGCTGGCACAGGGACAGTGGTGCCAGCATGGGGACAAGGACACCAGAACTGGGACGATGATGCTGGAATGGGGATGGTGATGCCAGCATGGGAATGCTGATGCCAGAATAGGGATCGATTCCAGAGTAAGGATGGTGATGCCAAAGTAAGGATGGTGATGCCAGAGTAAGGATGGTGATGCTAGCACAGGGATGGGGACACTGGAATAGGGATTGTGATGCCAGGGATGCTGGCACAGGGATGGGGATGCTGGGATGGTGATGCTGGCACAGGGGTGGTGATGCTGGCACAGGGATGGGGACACTGGAATAGGGATGGTGATGCTGGGATGGTGATGCTGGCACAAGGATGGTGATGCTGGCACAGGGGTGGGGATGCTGGCACAGGGATGGTGATGCTGGGATGGTGATGCTGGCACAGGGATGGGGGTTGCTGGGATTGGTGATGCTGGCACAGGGATGGTGATGCTGGGATGGTGATGCTGGCACAGGGATGGGGATACTGGAATAGGGATGGTGATGCTGGCACACGGATGGTGATGCTGGGATGGGGATGCTGGCACAAAGACAGGGATGCTGGGATGGTGATGCTGGCACAAGGATGGGGATGCTGGGATGGGGATGCTGGCACAGGGATGTTGGGATGGGGATGCTGGTAGAGGGATGGTGATGCTCGCACAGGGATGGTGATGCTGGGATGGGGATGCTGGCACAGGGATGGGGATGCTGGCACAGGGGTGGGGACACTGGAATAGGGATGGTGATGCTGGCACAGGGATAGTGATGCTGGGATGGGGATGCTGGGATGGGGATGCTGGCACGGGGATGCTCGGATGGGGATGCTCGCACAGGGATGGTGATGCTGGGATGGTGATGCTGGCACAGGGATGGTGATGCTGGGATGGGGATGCTGGCACGGGGATGCTCGCACAGGGATGGTGATGCTGGGATGGTGATGCTGGCACAAGGATGGGGATGCTGGCACGGGGATGCTCGCACAGGGATGATGATGCTGGGATGGGGATGCTGGCACGGGGATGCTCGGATGGTGATGCTGGCACAGGGATGGTGATGCTGGGATGGGGATGCTGGCACGGGGATGCTCGGATGGTGATGCTGGCACAGGGATGGTGATGCTGGGATGGGGATGCTGGCACAGGGATGGGGACACTGGAATAGGGATGGTGATGCTGGGATGGTGATGCTGGCACAGGGATGGTGATGCTGGGATGGGGATGCTGGCACAAGGATGGGGATGCTGGAACAGGGACGGTGACACTGTCACAGTGACAGTGACACCTCCACAGGCTCCAGCACCGCGCTGGCATCCAGCACCACACCTAATCCCACATTTTATCCCCCGTGGCCTGGCCCAGATCACGCGGCAGGAATACCAGAACGGCCTGACGGCTTCCCGCATGGACAGTTGTCCCCAATCCCCCGACAGCAACGCCCCCAAGGCAGAGCCCGGTTTGCCGGAGAAACCAGACCCTCCCAGCACCGCTGACGAGACCACGAGTCTCCTGAACGAGAGGAACTGCCTGAGCCGCCGGAGCAACCACAGCTCCCTGGAAAACTCCATATGACCCCGGCCCCGCCGGCGCGCGCCGGGAGGGACCTCGCGTCCCCTTTCTTGTTTTAGGGACCCTCGTTTTCCCCGGTAGGAACCGCCGGAGAAGCCCGGTTGAGCTGGAGGAGGTGTTGATGGACAACGGGAGCCGGGGATTTGCTGCTGCTGCTTTTCCAGACTGGCTTACTTGGAATTAATTTAAACGGATGTTGCTGGAGCCGCCCCGGCCCCGGCGCCCGCTCAGCTCAGGGAGCTTCAGGGTCTCGGATGCCGCTTCGGTACCGAGCTCTGGGTGGGGAGGTGGTGGGGGGGGAAAGGTGGGGGGTACAGCCCCCACCCCACCCCGGGATGGGCATCCCGGCCCTTTTCCAGGCGTGCCAGTGGCTGGGGTGCGTGGGGATCCCCAGCCCCGCCTTTCCCGTGGGTGATGGAGAGCGCGGCAGCGGGCGCGATGCCCCGGGGATGGGCTCAGCCTCTCTGAGCAGGATTTTAGCTGAACCCCTCTGTCACCCCAAGAGCCTCCCCCTCTTCCCCAACCCCTTTGCACCCCTCTTGGCACTGTGGGTGCTTCAGTGCAGGGGGGGGGGGCTCTACCACACCCCACCCCCCCTCCCCCCCCCCCCCCGCCTCGGGATGGGCATCCCAGCCCTTTTCGCGCTGCGGGGGTGGTTGCGGGCGCGTGGGGTTCCGGATGAAGTGAGGTGATGCCACCACTCCGTGCCCGTTCCCCGCTGGCACCAGGGATGTGGTGAGGTTGGTGGCAGCGGGCACAGTGCCCGGGGGACAGGCTCAGCCTCTCCGGTGCGAAGCCGAGCAGGATTTCAGCCAAACCCCTTTGTCACCCCAAGAGCCCCCTCCAGCCCCTTTGGACACCCCCCACCCCACCCCCCAGCATCCCAAGGATGGCAAAGCCACCCCTCCTGGCACTGTGGGTGCCCTCCCTGTGCTTTGGTACAGGGGGGCTCTGCCACAGCCCCCTTGGGATGGGCATCCCAGCCCCTTCCCAGTGTTTTCCAGGTGTGACAGTGGCTGGAACCCCTTTGTCACCCCAGGAGTCCCCCCCTACAACAGCCTCTCTACACCCCCCCCAGCATCCCAAGGATGGCAAAGCCACCCCTCCTGGCACTGTGGGTGCCTTCCTCATGCCGTGGGGTGTCTCGAGGTGCCGTGGGCTGCCTCAGGGTGTCATGGGGTGTCTCAGGGTGCCCGTTTCAGGGTGGGCACGGGGAGGGGGGGGGGTCAGGATGCAGGGTCCAGCTTTTTGGGGTGGCACAAAGCTAGTGACCAAAGTTGTACAGGTAAGGGGGGGGGGGGGGGCAGCGCTGGGTGACCCCCCCCCCCACACCCAATCCCTTGGTGGCCTCGGGACCCCCCCCCCCCGGTGACCCCCGAGCCTCGTGCCCAGTGCAGGGGGGAGCACAGGTGTGTCCCCCCCCTCTGGAAAAAGCACAAAGTTTGGGGTGAACCCTGTAAGTTATTGGGAGAAGGTTAATTATTTTTGTTAATCGCATCTCGACCATCAGGTCCTGGCTCCTTCCGCGGGGAGATACTAGAAATAATAATAATTAATAATAATAATAATGAACCAAGACAACCCCCCCCCTTTTTTTTTAATTAAATCTTCCTCTATGCAACCCGTCCAGCCTTGGAATTCCTGTTTATTTCTGCTTTGGATTTGGTTTCTACAGTGGGGAGGGGGGGAAGGGCTGGGCCTGCCCCCTCATCCTGGTTCTGACCCACCCCCTCATCCCAGTTCAACCCTCTCCCTCCCAGTTCTGTCTCCCTCACTTCCTGTTCGCCCCCTCCCTCCCATTCTGACCCCCCTCTTTCCCAATTCTGTCCCCTGAATCCCAGTTCAACCCCCGCCCTCCCAGTTCTGTCCCCCACTTCCAGTTCACCCCCTCCCATCCCAGTTCAGCCCCCCGATCCCAGTTCTTGCCCCCCCATCCCAGTTCAACTCCCTCCCTCCCAGTTCTGTCTCACTCCTTCCAGTTTACCCCCTCCCCTGTCATTCTGACCCCAGCCCCACCCTGATTCTGCCCCTGCCCCTCCACTTCTGCTCCCCCCCCCCACCTCCAGGTTTTGACCTCCCTTCATCCCAGTTCAACCACCTCCTTCCCAGTTCCATCCCCCCCCATCCCAATTCTGCCCCCCATCCCATTTCAACCCCCTTCCTCCCAGTTCTTCCCCCCATCCAGGTTCCATCCATCCCAATTCATCCCCCTTCAGCCCAGTTCAACCCATTCCTTCCCAGTTCTGTCCCCCCCATCCTGGTTCTGCCCCCCGCATCCCAGTTCTGCCCTCCCATCCCATTTCAAGCCCCTCCCTCCCAGTTTTGTCCCTTCCATCTCAGTTCTGCCCCCCCTATCCAGGTTCCATTCCCCCCATCCCAGTTCTCCCCCCTACTTCCCAATTCAACCCCCTCCTTCCCAGTTCTGTCCCCCCAATCTTGGTTCCACCTCCCCATCCCAGTTCAACCCCCTCCCATCCCAGTTCTGTCCCCCCATCTCAATTCTGCCCCCCTCATCCCAGTTCAACCCCCTCCCTCCCAGTTCTGTCCCTTCCATCTCAGTTCTGCCCCCCATCCAGGTTCCATACCCCCATCCCGGTTCTTCCCCCCCCCATCCCAATTCTGCCCACCTCCCCATCCCAATTCAACCCCCTCCTTCCCAGTTCTGCCCCCCCCCCCCATCCCAATTCTGCCCTCCCTATCCCAATTCTGCCCCCCTCCCCCATCCCGGTTTTGTTCCCCTCATCCCGGTTCACCCCCCTCCTTCCCAGTTCTGTCCCTTCCATCCCAGTTCTTCCCCCTATACAGGTTCCATCCATTCCAATTCATTCCCCCCCATCCCAGTTCTGTCCCCCTCCTTCCCAGTCCTGTCCTCCCCATTCTGGTTCTGCCCCCCCCAATCCTAGTTCTGGCCCCCTCTCCCAGTTCTGCCGCCCCCATCCCAGTTCAACCCCCTCCTTCCCAGTCTTGTCCTCCCCATCTTGGTTCTGCCCCCCATCCCAGTTCTGTCCCTTCCCTCCCAGTTCTTCCCCCTCCCAGTTCTGTCCCCCACATCTCAGTTCTGTCCCATCCATTCCAATTCACACCCCCCCCCCATCCCAGTTCAACCCCCTCCTTCCCAGTCCTGTCCTCCCCATCCTGGTTCTGCCCCCCCCCATCCCAATTCTGTCCCCCTCATCCTGGTTCTTCTCCCCCATCCCGGTTCTCCCCCCCTCCCCCCCCATTCTGACCCCCCTCCCAGTTCTGTCCCCCACATCTCAGTTCTGTCCCATCCATTCCAATTCCCCCCCCCCCCCCATCCCAGTTCAACCCCTTCCTTCCCAGTCCTGTCCTCCCCATCCTGGTTCTGCCCCCCCATCCCAATTCTCCCCCCCCCATCCCCCATCCCAATTCAACCCCCTCCTTCCCAGTTCTGTCCCCCCTATCCCAGTTCTGCCCCCTCATCCCAATTCTGTCCCCCTCATCCTGGTTCTGCCCCCTCCATCCCGATTCTCCCCCCCTCCCCCCCCATTCTGACCCCCCTCCCAGTTCTGTCCCCCACATCTCAGTTCTGTCCCATCCACTCCAATTCACACACCCCCCCCCATCCCAGTTCAACCCCCTCCTTCCCAGTCCTGTCCTCCCCATCCCGATTCTCCCCCCCCCCATCCCAATTCATCCCCCTCCTTCCCAGTTCTGTCCCCCCCATCCCAGTTCTGCCCCCCCATACTAATTCTATCCCCCTCATCCTGGTTCTTCTCCCCCATCCCGATTCTCCCCCCCTCCCCCCCCATTCTGACCCCCCCTCCCAGTTCTGTCCCCCACATCTCAGTTCTGTCCCATCCATTCCAATTCCCCCCCCCCCCCCCCCATCCCAGTTCAACCCCCTCCTTCCCAGTCCTGTCCTCCCCATCCTGGTTCTGCCCCCCCCATCCCAATTCTCCCCCCCTCCCATCCCCCATCCCAATTCAACGCCCTCCTTCCCAGTTCTGTCCCCCCCATCCCAGTTCTGCCCCCCCATCCCAATTCTATCCCCCTCATCCTGGTTCTTCTCCCCCATCCCGGTTCTCCCCCCCTCCCCCCCCATTCTGACCCCCCTCCCAGTTCTGTCCCCCACATCTCAGTTCTGTCCCATCCATTCCAATTCACCCCCCCCCCCCATCCCAGTTCAACCCCTTCCTTCCCAGTCCTGTCCCCCTCATCCTGGTTCTTCCCCCCCATCCCGGTTCTCCCCCCCCCCCCCATTCTGACCCCCCCCTCCCAGTTCTGTCCCCCACATCTCAGTTCTGTCCCATCCATTCCAATTCCCCCCCCCCCCCCCCCATCCCAGTTCAACCCCTTCCTTCCCAGTCCTGTCCCCCTCATCCTGGTTCTTCCCCCCCATCCCGATTCTCCCCCCCTCCCCCCCCATTCTGACCCCCCTCCCAGTTCTGTCCCCCACATCTCAGTTCTGTCCCATCCATTCCAATTCACACCCCCCCCCCATCCCAGTTCAACCCCCTCCTTCCCAGTCCTGTCCTCCCCATCCTGGTTCTGCCCCCCCCATCCCAATTCTCCCCCCCTCCCATCCCCCATCCCAATTCAACGCCCTCCTTCCCAGTTCTGTCCCCCCCATCCCAGTTCTGCCCCCCCATCCCAATTCTGTCCCCCTCATCCTGGTTCTTCCCCCCCATCCTGGTTCTCCCCCCCTCCCCCCCCATTCTGACCCCCCTCCCAGTTCTGTCCCCCACATCTCAGTTCTGTCCCATCCATTCCAATTCACCCCCCCCCCCCCTTCCCAGTTCAACCCCCTCCTTCCCAGTCCTGTCCTCCCCATCCCAGTTCTGCCCCCCCATCCCAATTCTGTCCCCCTCATCCTGGTTCTTCCCCCCCATCCCGATTCTCCCCCCCCCCCCCCATTCTGACCCCCCTCCCAGTTCTGTCCCCCACATCTCAGTTCTGTCCCATCCATTCCAATTCACACCCCCCCCCCCATCCCAGTTCAACCCCCTCCTTCCCAGTCCTGTCCTCCCCATCCTGGTTCTGCCCCCCCATCCCGGTTCTCCCCCCCCCCCCCCCATTCTGACCCCCCTCCCAGTTCTGTCCCCCACATCTCAGTTCTGTCCCGTCCATTCCAATTCACCCCCCCCACCCATCCCAGTTCAACCCCCTCCTTCCCAGTCCTGTCCCCCCTATCCCAGTTCTGCCCCTCCATCCCAATTCTGTCCCCCTCATCCTGGTTCTTCCCCCCCATCCCGATTCTCCCCCCCCCCCCCATTCTGACCCCCCTCCCAGTTCTGTCACCACACCCAAGCCCCCCCCCACCCTCAGGTTGCTCAGGAGAGGTGATGGTGCTCCTGGAGCCACCACCAGGCACAGAAGCCCCACCAGGAGAACGAGGCCCAGGGAGTCCCCTTCTTCTGGAAGTCACCATGGTGGTCCTGGATGGGTCAGGATGGGTGTGGAACGTGTTGGGCAATGGGAAGCCCCTCCAGGGATGGTGACTCCACCCCCTCCCTGGCAGCTGTTTCAGGGCCTGAGAACCCTTTCCATGAAGATTTGTCTCCTGGTGTCCAATCTGAACCTGCCCTGGTGAGGTCAGGTTGGATCATCCAACTTGAGGCCATCCCTTGTCACCCTGGAGAAGAGCCCAGCACCCACCTCAGCACAACCTCCTTCCAGGTTGGAGGCAGGGCTGAGGTCTCCCCTCAGCCTCCTCCTCTCCAGGCTGAACAACCCCTGTTCCTTCACCAAAAGGGCTCTCGGGCACTGGAAATCATCCTGGAAGGAGAAGGTGGGATCAGCCTTTGGGTGAGGGGAGAAGGTCTGGACACAGGAGACCCTCAGGATGGGGCTGGTCCTGTGCATCCACATCCTGGGGTTCAGAGAATGGTTTGGTTGGGAAAGACCTTGGAGATCATTGAGTCCAACCATTCCTGTCCTCTGCTGGACCATCCCTGGGCACCTCATCCACCCATCTTCTGAACCCCCCCAGGATGGGGACTCCACCCCATCCCTGGGCAGCTTTTCCAGGGCCTGGGAACCCTTTCAGTGAAGGAATTCTTCCTGATGCCCCACCTAAACCCCTCCTGGTGCCACTTGAGGCTGTTTCTCCTCATCCTAGATGCCCATGCCCAACTGGGAATGGTGCCCCGGGCACGGCTGGGTGCTGGTGGGACCACCCTCATCTCCAGGGTGAGCCAAGGGCTCTGTTTGGCCACCCCACGGTGCCACTCGGGGTTTCCTGCTTCAACAAAACACGATTTTACCCATTTATAGTGTTTTTTTTTGAGAAAATAAAAGCCACCGGAGGCTCTGCTGGTGCCAAAGGGCACTGGGACCCCAAGGGGTGACCACGGGCGCCCGGCGCAGGGCACACAGAGTGCCAGGGGCTGTTTGTCCATTGGAGACGGGGGTCTGAGGGCACCTCGTGGCTCTGCTCCTCCTGGTCGCGCCGTGGCTCTCTCAGGTGCCCAGCAGGTCCTGCACGGCCGGGTGGGCCACGTCACGGGGACACCGGCCGCGGGCATCGCGGGCACCGGCCAGGGCGGGGCTGTGGTGCAGGAGCAGCGCGCAGAGCTCCCGGTGCCCTTGCTCAGCCGCCTGCGGGGGACACGGCCGTTACCCGGGCACGGGCAGCGCTGGCACCACGTTATCCCAGCACAGCCAACACCACATTATCCTGGCACGGGGAACACTGGCACCACGTTATCCCACTGTGGGCAACACGTTATCCCAGTGTGGGAGATGTTGGCACTATGTTATCCCAGTACGTTCAAGGATGGCATCGTTATCCCGGCATGGCCAATGCCAACACCATTTTATCCTGGCACAGGGAACACTGGCACCACATTATGCCAGTCCAGGCAACACTGGCACCAGGTTATCCCAGCATGGCCAATGCCAACACCACGTTATCACGGTGTGGGCAAGGTTGGCACCACATTATCCCTGGTGTGGCCAACGCCAGCATCATGTTATCCAGGTATGGACAATGTTGGCACCACATTTTCCTGGCACCACATTATCCCAGTGTGGACATCATTGGCACCACGTTATCCTGGCTCCACATTATCCCAGTACGGACAACGCTGGCACCACATCACCCTGGCACCACATTATCCTGGTGTGGCCAACACCAGCATCATGTTATCCAGGTATGGACAACGTTGGCACCACATTTTCCTGGCACCACATTATCCCAGTATGGGCAACATTGGCACCACATTAGCCTGGTACCACATTATCCTGGTACCACATTATCCCCATGTGGACCTCATTGGCACCACGTTATCTTGGCACCACATTCTCCCAGTACGGACAATGTTGGCACCACATCACCCTGTCACCACATTATCCTGGTGTGGCCAATGCCAGCAAGATTTTATCCCAGTATGGACAACGTTGGCACCACATCATCCTGGCACCACATCATCCCAGTGTGGACAACATCAATGGCACGTTAATATGGCACCAAATTATCCCAGTATGGACACCATTGGTACCACATTATGCTGGCACCACATTATCCTGGTGTGGCCAATGCCTGCACCATGTTATCCCAGTATGGACAACATTGGCACCACATCATCCTGGCACCACATCATCCTGGCACCACATCATCCCATGTAGACATCATTGGCTCCACATTATCCCAGTACAGACAACGCTGGCACCACATTATCCTGGCTCCACATTATCCCAGTACGGACAAGGTTGGCACCACATCATCCTGGCACCAAGCTACCCCAGTGCAGGCAACTCTGGCGCCGCGGCACAGCGCCCGTCCCGGCGGTGCCACCCACCTTGTGCAGGCTGGTGTGGCCGTCGCTGTCGGTGACCGCAGGGTCGGCGCCGTGGGCCAGCAGCAGGCGGGCGACGGGCAGGTGGCCGCAGTAGCTGGCGCGGTGCAGCGCGGTGGCACCGCCAGGTGTGCGGGCGTCGCAGCGGGCGCCGCGGCCCAGCAGCAGCCGGCAGACGCCCAGGTGGCCGTTACGGCTCGCGTAGTGCTGGGGTAGGGCAAGAGGAAGGGGTGAGGGCAGGGGGCATGGCAGGGCTGGCATCAAATCAGAGTCATGGGATGTCCCGGCTGGAAAAGACCTTTGAGATCATTGAGTCCAACCGAACCCATCTTCTGCCAAACCCTGTCCTTCAAAACTCATCCACCCGGCTTTTGAACCCCTCCAGGATGGGGACTCCACCCCCTCCCTGGGCAGCTGTTCCAGGGCCTCAGAACCCTCTCAGGGAAGAAATCCTTCCCAATCTCCACTCTGCCCCTGCCCTGACACAACCTGAGGCCGTTCCCTCTCGTCCCATCACCGGTCCCTTGGGAGCAGAGCCCAGCACCCACCTCCCCACAGCCTCCTCTCAGGCAGTTGCAGACAGGGATGAGGTCTCCCCTCAGCCTCCTCTTCTCCAGGCTGAACAACCCCAGGGCCCTCAGCCTCTCCTCTCAGCACTTGTTCTCCAGCCCCTTCCCCAGCTCCGCTCCCTTCTCTGGACGCGCTCCAGCCCCTCCAGGGCCTTCTTGGAGTGAGGGGCCCAGAAGTGCCCCCAGCACTCGAGGGGTGGCCTCCCCAGTGCCCAGGGCAGGGGCACAAGCCCTGCCCTGCTCCTGCTGCCCACGCTGGCTCTGACACAGCCCAAGATGCCATTGGCCCTCTTGGCCACCTGGGCCACTGCTGCCTCCTGGTCAGCCCCTGCCAACCAACACCCCCAGCTCCTTCTCCCCCAGGCAGCTCTCCAGCCACTCTGCCCCAAGCCTGGAGCTGCCTGGCCTTGCTGTGTCCCCAGTGCAGGACTCGGCCCTTGGCCTTGTTGACCCTCCTCCCATTGGTCTCAGCCCATGGATCCAGCCTGGCCAGACCCCTCTGCAGAGCCTCCCTTCCTCCCAGCAGATCCAATGACCTGAGTTGGAAGGGACCCACAAGGATCATCACATCCAGCTCCTGGCCCTGCTCAGGACACCCCCAACATTCACCCCGTGGGGCTGAGGGCATTGTCCAAATGTTCCTGGAATATTGTCAGGCTGGGACTGCTTCCCTGGGGAGCTGCTCCAGGGCTCCACCATCCTCTGGCAGAACAACCTCTTCCTAACATCCAACCTAACCCTCCCTTGGCACCTTCCTGCCCTTTCCTTGAGTCCAGAGGGAAGAGCTCAGCACCTCCTCCTCCTCCCCATGTGATGAAGCAGCAAACTTCCACGAGGTCCCCCCCTCAGTCTCCTCTTCTCCAGACTGAACAGACCAAGGGACTTCAGCCTTTCCCCTCCAGACCCTTCCCCACCTTTGTGGCCTCCCCTGGACTCTCTCCAGTAGTTTGATGTCCTTTTTTTATACCCAAACTGTACCCAAATACTCGAGTTGGGGCTGAACCAGGACAAGAGGAACAGAAGGAAAACCTCGTGCCAAGAGGTTTTCACCAACCAGCTCCAAGATGATGAGATCCCATCACTGAGATGTGACCAAGGGGCATTATTCCCATTCCAATACTTTTGGGTGCCAGGGAAGCACGAGAGCAAAGGGAGGCAGGAGCAGAGCTGCCACCTCTGCCCACCCTCAGGGATCAGCCAAGTGTGGACCCACCAGCTCCTGAACCCAAGCCCACGCTGAGCTCTCGTGGCCAGAGGGATTACAAGATTCCCTAAATCCCAAATCTCCCCCCTGAAAAGTCCAGGATGCAGCAAACCACCCTCGAGACGTGCCCAAAGGCACAGGAGAGCGTGGGGTCGCGTGGGGATGAAACCACCCAGCTTGGTGCCATCCCCACCCTTGCTCAGGGAGCGCTCGATCCCTTCACCCAGATCATGGATAAAGATATTGAACAGGTCTGGACCCAGTGCTGAGCCCTGGGGACCCCTCGTGACTGGTTTCCAACTGGATTTGTCTCTGTTCCCCCCGTTGCTGCCCGTGCCCCCCAGCCCGGTGCCCCCCCCCCCCGTACCAGTGCCGTGTACCCCGCGCCGTCGCACTCGCTGGGGTCCCCGCGCCGCTCCAGCAGCTCCAGCACCCGCGCCTCGTCCCCGTCCCGCGCCGCCGCCCAGATCCCTGTTGGCATGGAGCTGCGTCACTCTGGAGGGGACCCCAGAACCCCTGTACCCCAAACCCTGCCCAGGGCATCCCCAGCCCCTCCTGCACCCCAAACCCAGCCCTAAGCATCCCCCAGCCCCGATGTACCCCAAAGCCTGCCCCCCCACCCCAAAGCCTGCCCTCGGCACCCCACAGCTCCCTTGGGCTCCAAACCCAGCTCTTAGCATCATCCAGCCCCCCTGTACCCCAAACTACCCCCAGGGCGTCCCCAGCCCCTTGTGTACCCCAAACCCTGCCCTCCCTATATCCCAAACTCTGCCCCCTGCCTTCCCCGCACCCCAAACCCTTCCTCGAGGAATCCCCAGTCCCCCTGTACCCCAAACTTTGCTCAGGGCATCCCCTAACCCCCCCTGCACCCCAAACCCTGACCCTCCCATACCCAAACCCTGCCCAGGACACCACCCAGACCCCTGCACCCCAAACCCTGCCCAGGGCATCCCCCAGTCCCCCCTGCACCCCAAACCCTGACCCTCCTTACCCAAACTCTGCCCAGAGCACCCCTCACACCCCTGTATCCCACACTCTGCCCTCTTGTACCCCAAATCCTGTTCAGGGCATCCCCCAGCTCCTCCTGCACCCCAAACTCTTCCCAGTACACCCAATCCCCTGCACCCCAAACTGCCCCCCATACCCCAAACCCTGCCCAGGGATTCCCCCAGCCCCTCCTTTTACCCAAAACCTGACCAGGACACCCCTCAATCCCCTGCACCCCAAACTGCCCCCCTGTACCCCAAACTCTGCCCAGGGCATCCCCCAGCCCCTCCTGCACCCCAAACCCTGCCCAAGACACCCCCCAGCCCCTCCTGCACCCCAAACTCTGCCCAGGACACCCAATCCCCTGCAACCCAAACTCCCCCCTGTACCCCAAACCCTGCCCAGGACACCCAATACCCTGCACCCCAAACTGCCCCTCTGTACCCCAAACTCTGCCCAGGGCAACCCCCAGCCCCTCCTGCACCCCAAACCCTGCCCAGGACACCCAATCCCCTGCACCCCAAGCTGCCCCCCTGTACCCCAAACCCTGCCCAGGACACCCAATCCCCTGCACCCCAAAATGCCCTTCTGTACCCCAAACCCTGCCCAGGACACCCCCCAGACCCCTGCACCCCAAACCCTGCCCAGCGCATGCCCCAGCCCCTCCTGCACCCTAAACCACGCCCCACCCGTCGCCCCAACCTTTCCCCGAGCGTCCCCAGCCCCCCCCGCACCCCCAATCCCCCCGCACCCCTCTCGAAGTCCATCTCGGCGAGGCTCTGGTGCGCGCTCGGCACCGCAACCCGTGCGGGGCAGCAGCCACCGGGGGGCGAGCACCGGGCCCCGGCCATGGCCGTGCGGGGGGGTGCGGGACCGGGGGGAGGAGCCGGGAGGAGCCGAGCGGGGACGGAAAGAGCCGAGTGGGGGAGGAAAGAACCGAGTGGGGATGGAAAGAGCTGAGTGGGGATGGAAAGAGCTGAGTGGGGGAGGAAAGAACCGAGTGGGGGAGGAAAGAGCCGAGTGGGGATGGAAAGAGCTGAGTGGGGATGGAAAGAACTGAGTGGGGATGGAAAGAACTGAGTGGGGATGGAAAGAGCTGAGTGGGGATGGAAAGAGCCGAGTGGGGGAGGAAAGAGCTGAGTGGGGGAGGAAAGAGCTGAGTGGGGGTGGAAAGAGCTGAGTGGGGGTGGAAAGAGCTGAGTGGGGGAGGAAAGAACCGAGTGGGGATGGAAAGAGCTGAGTGGGGATGGAAAGAGCTGAGTGGGGATGGAAAGAGCTGAGTGGGGGAGGAAAGAACCGAGTGGGGATGGAAAGAACCGAGTGGGGATGGAAAGAGCTGAGTGGGGATGGAAAGAGCTGAGTGGGGATGGAAAGAGCTGAGTGGGGATGGAAAGAGCTGAGTGGGGGAGGAAAGAGCTGAGTGGGGATGGAAAGAACCGAGTGGGGATGGAAAGAGCTGAGTGGGGATGGAAAGAGCTGAGTGGGGGAGGAAAGAGCCGAGTGGGGATGGAAAGAGCTGAGTGGGGGAGGAAAGAACCGAGTGGGGATGGAAAGAGCCGAGTGGGGATGGAAAGAACCGAGTGGGGGAGGAAAGAGCTGAGTGGGGATGGAAAGAGCTGAGTGGGGGAGGAAAGAGCCGAGTGGGGATGGAAAGAGCCGAGTGGGGGTGGAAAGAGCCGAGTGGGGGAGGAAAGAACCGAGTGGGGATGGAAAGAGCTGAGTGGGGATGGAAAGAGCTGAGTGGGGGAGAAAAGAACTGAGTGGGGATGGAAAGAGCCGAGTGGGGGAGGAAAGAACTGAGTGGGGGAGGAAAGAACCGAGTGGGGATGGAAAGAGCTGAGTGGGGATGGAAAGAACCGAGTGGGGATGGAAAGAGCTGAGTGGGGGAGGAAAGAGCTGAGTGGGGGTGGAAAGAGCCGAGTGGGGATGGAAAGAGCCGAGTGGGGATGGAAAGAGCTGAGTGGGGGAGGAAAGAACCGAGTGGGGATGGAAAGAGCTGAGTGGGGGTGGAAAGAGCTGAGTGGGGATGGAAAGAGCCGAGTGGGGATGGAAAGAGCCGAGTGGGGGAGGAAAGAACCGAGTGGGGATGGAAAGAGCTGAGTGGGGATGGAAAGAACCGAGTGGGGATGGAAAGAGCCGAGTGGGGATGGAAAGAGCTGAGTGGGGGTGGAAAGAGCTGAGTGGGGGAGGAAAGAGCTGAGTGGGGGAGGAAAGAGCTGAGTGGGGATGGAAAGAGCTGAGTGGGGATGGAAAGAGCTGAGTGGGGGAGGAAAGAGCTGAGTGGGGGAGGAAAGAGCTGAGTGGGGATGGAAAGAGCTGAGTGGGGATGGAAAGAACCGAGTGGGGATGGAAAGAGCTGAGTGGGGATGGAAAGAGCCGAGTGGGGATGGAAAGAACCGAGTGGGGATGGAAAGAGCTGAGTGGGGGAGGAAAGAGCTGAGTGGGGATGGAAAGAGCCGAGTGGGGATGGAAAGAGCTGAGTGGGGATGGAAAGAGCTGAGTGGGGATGGAAAGAGCTGAGTGGGGATGGAAAGAACCGAGTGGGGATGGAAAGAGCTGAGTGGGGATGGAAAGAGCTGAGTGGGGATGGAAAGAGCTGAGTGGGGGAGGAAAGAGCTGAGTGGGGATGGAAAGAGCTGAGTGGGGGAGGAAAGAGCTGAGTGGGGGAGGAAAGAGCTGAGTGGGGATGGAAAGAGCTGAGTGGGGGAGGAAAGAGCTGAGTGGGGATGGAAAGAGCCGAGTGGGGATGGAAAGAGCTGAGTGGGGGAGGAAAGAGCTGAGTGGGGGAGGAAAGAGCTGAGTGGGGATGGAAAGAGCCGAGTGGGGGTGGAAAGAGCTGAGTGGGGGAGGAAAGAGCTGAGTGGGGCCGAAAGGAGCCGAACGTCGCCCCTCCCGAGCTCAAGGGCTCCCCCCTCGCTAGGGGTCCTGGTGGTTCTTCCCCCAATACAGGGCTCCCAGGGCTCCCCACACTCACTGTGGGGTCCCAGGCTTTCCCCCTCATCCAATAGAGGGGATCGTGGCCCCGCCCCCCTCTATGGGGGTTCCAGTGCTCCCCCCAACCCCACTATGGGGGTCCAGGGCTTCCTTTGCTCCACCACAAGGACCCACAGCTCCCCCAAACCCCACTATGGGGGTCCAGTGCTCCCGCCCAACCCCACCATGGGGACCCAGGGCTCCTCCAAACCCCACTATGGGGGTGCAGGTCTTCCCCCAACCCCGGTCTGGGGTCCCAGGGCTCCCCACACACACTATTGGGGTCCCAGAGCTCCCCCCCCTTCCAGCTATGGGGTCCAGTGCTCCCTCCCCAACTATGGGGGTTCCAGGGCTCCCCCCAACCCCACCATGGGGGTCCCAGGGCTCCCCCAAACCCCACCATGGGGGTCCAGGGCTCCCCCCAACCCCACCATGGGGGTCCCAGGGCTCCCCCAAACCCCACCATTGGGGTCCCAGGGCTCCCCCAAACCCCACTATGGGGATCCCAGGGCTCCCCCCAACCCCACTATGGGGTTCAGGGCTCACAACCCCCCCCACTATGGGGGTCCAGGGCTTCCTTTGCTCCACCACAAGGACCCACAGCTCCCCCAAACCCCACTATGGGGGTCCCAGGGCTCCCCCAAACCCCACCATGGGGGTCCAGGGCTCCCCCCAACCCCACCATGGGGGTCCCAGGGCTCCCCCAAACCCCACCATGAGGGTCCAGGGCTCCCCCCAACCCCACCATGGGGGTCCCAGGGCTCCCCCAAACCCCACCATGGGGTTCCAGGGCTCCCCCCAACCCCACCATGGGGGTCCCAGGGCTCCCCCAAACCCCACCATGGGGGTCCAGGGCTCCCCCCAACCCCACCATGGGGGTCCCAGGGCTCCCCCAAACCCCACCATGAGGGTCCAGGGCTCCCCCTAACCCCACCATGGGGGTCCCAGGGCTCCCCCAAACCCACTATGGGGGTCCCCGGGCTCCCCCAAACCCCACCATGAGGGTCCCAGGGCTCCCCCAAACCCCACCATGGGGTTCCAGGGCTCCCCCCAACCCCACCATGGGGGTCCCAGGGCTCCCCCAAACCCCACCATTGGGGTCCCAGGGCTCCCCCAAACCCCACTATGGGGATCCCAGGGCTCCCCCCAACCCCACTATGGGGTTCAGGGCTCACAACCCCCCCCCACTATGGGGGTCCAGGGCTTCCTTTGCTCCACCACAAGGACCCACAGCTCCCCCAAACCCCACTATGGGGGTCCCAGGGCTCCCCCAAACCCCACCATGGGGGTCCAGGGCTCCCCCCAACCCCACCATGGGGGTCCCAGGGCTCCCCCAAACCCCACCATGAGGGTCCAGGGCTCCCCCCAACCCCACCATGGGGGTCCCAGGGCTCCCCCAAACCCCACCATGGGGTTCCAGGGCTCCCCCCAACCCCACCATGGGGGTCCCAGGGCTCCCCCAAACCCCACCATGGGGGTCCAGGGCTCCCCCAAACCCCACCATGGGGGTCCCAGGGCTCCCCCAAACCCCACCATGAGGGTCCAGGGCTCCCCCTAACCCCACCATGGGGGTCCCAGGGCTCCCCAAACCCACTATGGGGGTCCCCGGGCTCCCCCAAACCCCACCATGAGGGTCCCAGGGCTCCCCCAAACCCCACCATGGGGTTCCAGGGCTCCCCCCAACCCCACCATGGGGGTCCCAGGGCTCCCCCAAACCCCACCATTGGGGTCCCAGGGCTCCCCCAAACCCCACTATGGGGATCCCAGGGCTCCCCCCAACCCCACTATGGGGTTCAGGGCTCACAACCCCCCCCCACTATGGGGGTCCAGGGCTTCCTTTGCTCCACCACAAGGACCCACAGCTCCCCCAAACCCCACTATAGGTGTCCAGGGCTCCCCCGAACCCCACCATGGGGTCCCAGGGCTCCCCCAACCCCACCATGGGGGTCCCAGGGCTCCCCCAAACCCACTATGTGGGTCCCCGGGCTTCCCCAAACCCCACCATGGGGTTCCAGGGCTCCCCCAAACCCACTATGGGGGTCCCAGGGCTCCCCCAAACCCCACCCTGGGGTTCCAGGGCTCCCCCCAACCCCACCATGAGGGTCCCAGGGCTCCCCCAAACCCCACCATTGGGGTCCCAGGGCTCCCCCAACCCCACCATGGGGGTCCAGGGCTCCCCCAAACCCCACCATTGGGGTCCCAGGGCTCCCCCAACCCCACCATGGGGGTCCAGGGCTCCCCCAAACCCCACCATGGGGGTCCAGTGCTCCCGCCAAACCCCACCATGGGGACCCAGGGCTCCCCCAAACCCCACTATGGGGTCCCAGGGCTCCCCCCAACCCCACCATGGGGTCCCAGGGCTCCCCCAAACCCACTATGGGGGTCCCCGGGCTCCCCCAAACCCCACCATGAGGGTCCCAGGGCTCCCCCAAACCCCACCATGGGGGTCCAGGGCTCCCCCAAACCCCACTATGGGGTTCCATTGCTCCCCCCAACCCCACCATGGGGGTCCAGGGCTCCCCCCAACCCCACCATGGGGGTCCCAGGGCTCCCCCAACCCCACTATGGGGGTCCCCGGGCTCCCCCAAACCCCACCATGAGGGTCCCAGGGCTCCCCCAAACCCCACCATGGGGGTCCCAGGGCTCCCCCAAACCCACTATGGGGGTCCCCGGGCTCCCCCAAACCCCACCATGGGGGTCCCAGGGCTCCCCCAAACCCCACCCTGGGGTTCCAGGGCTTCCCCAAACCCCACCATGGGGTTCCCAGGGCTCCCCCAAGCCCCACCATGGGGTTCCAGGGCTCCCCCCAACCCCACCATGGGGGTCCCAGGGCTCCCCCAAACCCCACCATTGGGGTCCCAGGGCTCCCCCAAACCCCACCCTGGGGTTCCAGGGCTCCCCCCAACCCCACCATGGGGGTCCCAAGGCTCCCCCAAACCCCACCATGGGGTCCCAGGGCTCCCCCCAACCCCACCATGGGTGTCCCAGGGCTCCCCCAAACCCCACCATGGGGGTCCCAGGGCTCCCCCAAGCCCCACCATTGGGGTCCCAGGGCTCCCCCAAACCCCACCATGGGGTTCCAGGGCTCCCCCCAACCCCACCATGGGGGTCCCAGGGCTCCCCCAAACCCACTATGGGGTTCCAGGGCTCCCCCCAACCCCACCATGGGGGTCCCAGGGCTCCCCCAAACCCACTATGGGGGTCCCCGGGCTCCCCCAAACCCCACCATGAGGGTCCCAGGGCTCCCCCAAACCCCACCATGGGGTTCCAGGGCTCCCCCCAACCCCACCATGGGGGTCCCAGGGCTCCCCCAAACCCCACCATGGGGTTCCAGGGCTCCCCCCAACCCCACCATGGGGGTCCCAGGGCTCCCCCAAACCCACTATGGGGGTCCCCGGGCTCCCCCAAACCCCACCCTGGGGTTCCAGGGCTCCCCCCAACCCCACCATGGGGGTCCCAAGGCTCCCCCAAACCCCACCATGGGGTCCCAGGGCTCCCCCCAACCCCACCATGGGTGTCCCAGGGCTCCCCCCAACCCCACCATGGGGGTCCCAAGGCTCCCCCAAACCCCACCATGGGTGTCCCAGGGCTCCCCCCAACCCCACCATGGGGGTCCCAAGGCTCCCCCAAACCCCACCATGGGTGTCCCAGGGCTCCCCCAAACCCCACCATTGGGGTCCCAGGGCTCCCCCAAACCCCACCATGGGGGTCCCAAGGCTCCCCCCAACCCCACCATGGGGGTCCCAAGGCTCCCCCAAACCCCACTATGGGGTCCCAGGGCTCCCCCAAACCCCACCATGGGGTTCCAGGGCTCCCCCCAACCCCACCATGGGGGTCCCAGGGCTCCCCCAAACCCACTATGGGGGTCCCCGGGCTCCCCCAAACCCCACCATGGGGGTCCCAGGGCTCCCCCAAACCCCACCATTGGGGTCCCAGGGCTCCCCCAAACCCCACTATGGGGGTCTCAGCGCCCCCCCCCTCCCCCCCCCCCCACCTCTTCCCACGCCCTGGGTGCCCCAACCCCACTCCCAGGGCTCCCATACCAGGACCCCCCCCCCCCCCCCCCTCCAGGGGCACCACTTCCGCTGGCTTTCCCAGCAGGGCCCCCCCACCCTTGACCCCCCGACATCCGGGGAGGGTGGGGGTGGGGGGGGAACACGAAACATCGAAGAACACAACCAAGAGGCCCTTTTATGGCCTTTTTCCATGAGCTCAGTCCCGGGGGGGTGTGGGGGGTGGGTGCTGAGCACCCTCCCAGCAGCGCTGGACACGGCCCCATCGCCAGCATTTTGGGTATAAATAGCTATATTTATATATTTTTTAACTCCTTTTTATTATTAATATAAAAATACGTATTTACAGCAAATAAATATATTTTGGTAACAAATAAATTACACTGGGGGGGGGGGGGGGGGTTATACAAAAGGGGCCCGGGGGGGGGGCAGCGTGCAGAGGAGGGGGGGGGATTTCTAACCAAGGGCTGAGGGGTTTTGGGGGGCCCTGGATTGGGGGGGGTGGGGTTGGTAAAAAAGTTCTCAGGAAGAAAAAAAACCCGATCGGTCCTTAAATCACCCCAAAAATAAAAGCAAAGCCCATCCTGGGGGATGTGGTGCCCAGGGAGGGGGCACGGGGCACCCACCCCCCCTCTCCCCCCCCCCCCCCAACCCAAGGCTGGTGGCAGTTTTTAAGCTGAGTCCCTTGGCCGGGACGTGGTACCGAAGGCGGATGCGGTGAGGGGAGCGGTGCCAGGGCCCCGAGACGGGCACCGGTGCCCCCAAGCGTGGGGGGTGATGGCCCCAAGGTGGGTGGCAGAGTGGCAGTTTGTGCCCAAAGTGGGTGGCAGTTGTGTCCCCGAGGTTGGGTGCTGGCAAGAGGGGACCAGTTCTGTCCCAAAAACAGGCACCGAGGTGCCAGTCCTGCCCCAAAACGGGTGCCAGGGTGGCAGTTCTGTCCCCAAAATTGGTGCCAGGGTGGCAGTTCTGCCCCAAAATTGGTGCCAGGGTGGCAGTTCTGTCCCCAGGGGGGGTCCAGTGTGGCAGTTCTGCCCCAAAATTGGTGCCAGGGTGGCAGTTCTGCCCCAAAACGGGTGCCAGGGTGGCAGTTCTGCCCCAAAATTGGTGCCAGGGTGGCAGTTCTGTCCCCAGGGGGGGTCCAGTGTGGCAGTTCTGCCCCAAAATTGGTGCCAGGGTGGCAGTTCTGCCCCAAAACGGGTGCCAGGGTGGCAGTTCTGCCCCAAAATTGGTGCCAGGTTGGCAGTTCTGCCCCAAAATTGGTGCCATGTTGGCAGTTCTGTCCCCAGGGGGGGTCCAGTGTGGCAGTTCTGCCCCAAAACGGGTGCCAGGGTGGCAGTTCTGTCCCCAGGAGGGGAATCAAGGTGGCAGTTCTGCCCCAAAATTGGTGCCAGGGTGGCAGTTCTGTCCCCAGGAGGGGAAACAGGTTGGCAGTTCTGCCCCAAAACAGGTGCCAGGGTGGCAGTTCTGCCCCAAAATTGGTGCCAGGATGGCAGTCCTGCCCCCAAGGCGAGTGCCAGGGTGGCAGTTCTGTCCCCAAGACAGATGTCAGTGCCAGCACAGCAGTCCCAAGGATGGGTGTCAGGATGGCAACCCTGTCCCCAAGACGGGTGCTGGCACTGGGGTGGCAGTTCTGTCCTCAAAATAGGTGCCATGGTGGCATCCTGTCCCCAAGATGGGTGCCAGCACCCATGGTGCAGCAAGCCCCAAGACAGGTGCCAGGGTCGAAATCCTGTCCCAAAGATGGGTGCCAGTGCCAGGGTGGCACTCCTGTCCCCAAGACAGGTGCCAGGGTGGCAATCCTGTCCCAAAGATGGGTGCCAGTGCCAGGGTGGCACTCCTGTCCCCAAGACAGGTGCCAGGGTGGCAATCCTGTCCCCAGGGTGGGTGCTGGCACCAGGGTGGCAGTGCCCTAGATGGGTGCCAGCACCGGCAGCTCCAATGCCTGTACCCACGGTGCAGCAGCACCGAGGCAGGTGCCAGGGTGGCAATCCTGTCCTCAAGGTGGGTGCTGGCACCGAGGTGGCAATCCTGTCCCCACGATGGGTGCCAGCATGGCAGTCCTGACCCCAAGACGGGTGCCAGCACTGGCAACTCCAAAATGCTGCTGGCACCACCCAGGAGCAGCAGCCCCACGGCGGGTGCTGGCACTGCAGTCCTGTCCTTAAGGTGGGTACCAGGGTGGCAGCCGTGTCCCCAAGATGGGTGCCAGTGTCACCTCAGCAGTCCCCAAGACGGGTGGCACCACTGGCATCTCCAAAACAGCTGCCAAAGCCCACGGTGCAGCAGCCCCAAGGCGGGTGCTGGTGCCAGGGTCCCCACAGCAGGTGCCAGGGTGGCAATCCTGTCCCCAAGGTGGGTGCTGGTGCCGGTGCCAGGGTCCCCACAGCAGGTGCCAGGGCAGCAATCCTGTCCCCAAGGCGGGTGCTGGTGCCAGGGTCTTTGTGGCCAGTACCAGGTTGGCAATCCTATCCCTGCAGTGAATGCCGGTGCCAGGGTCCCTGTGGTGGGTGCCAAACCTGTCCCCAAGGTAAGTGCTGGTGCCAGGTTCCCTGCAGCAGGCACCGGGGTGGCAACCCTCTTCCCTGAGGTGGTTGCCAGTGTCAAGGTCCCCGTGGTGGGTGCCGGTGCCAGGGTGGTGCCAACGGGTGCCAATCCTGTCCCCAAGGTGGGTTCTGGTGCCGGTGCCAGGGTCCCTGCAGCGGGTGCCAATCCAGTCCCCAAAACTGGTGCTGGTGCCAGGGTCCCTGCAGCAGGTACGAGGTTGCCAATCTTGTCCCCGCAGCGGGTGCCGGCGTCAAGGTCCCCACGGCGGGTGCCAGGGCCAGAGTCCCTACAGTGGGTGCCAATCCTGTCCCCAAGGTGGGTTCTGGTGCCGGTGCCAGGGTGGTGCCAACGGGTGCCAATCCTGTCCCCAAGGTGGGTTCTGGTGCCGGTGCCAGGGTCCTTACAGCAGACACCAGGGTGCCAATCCTGCCCCCGCAGCGGGTGCCGGTGCCAGGGTCCCCGCAGTGGGTGCCAATCCTGTCCCCGCAGCGGGTGCCGGTGCCAGGGTCCCCACAGCGGGTGCCAATCCTGTCCCCGCAGCGGGTGCCAGGGTCCAGGGTGCCAGGGCCCTGAGGTAGGTACGGGCTGCTCGGCGGCGCCTCAGACCGACGACTCCTCGGGGTTGGAGTCGGGCAGGGGCTGGCGCTGCTGCAGTTTGCGCCGCAGCTCCTCGGCCAGGTCGGCGCACGGCGCCCGCTCCTCGGTGCCCAGCGCCAGGCGGATGTACCCGTTGGAAGAGGAGCCACGCAGGGGCCCCAGGTGGATTCGGGTGGGCGAGTGGAGGGGCTGCCCGGGGATGGCGTTGGGGGGCGAGGTGGCACCGGGGGGGCCGCCGTTGCGGCAGTTGGCATGACCTGGCACGATTTTGAGGGAGCCGTCCGAGTAGTAATAACTCGCCGGGTCCCAAAGCTTCTCGTCCGAGTCGGAAGCGGCGCTGGGCACGAAGTGGGGGCTTGGGGGCTCCTTGGGCAGCTCGATGGGGTACACCAAGGTGCTCTCGATGGCTTTGGCACCTTTGCCCAGCTCCTCCCGCAGGCGCCGCCACAGCGAGAGCACCACCAGCACCAGCACCAGGCAAAGGGCACCCAGGCACACGGCCACCACCCAAACCAGCCCCAGGCTCTCCAGAGGTGCCCGGGTCTCCAGTGGCATCCCGGGACTTGCCAACACCACCACTTGGTAGACTTCCGTGCCCAGGCGGGCACCTTGCTCCTCGGAGAAGCAGCGGTACGTGCCGCTGTGC
This sequence comes from Tapera naevia, assembly GCA_033556795.1. Classification (NCBI taxonomy): domain Eukaryota; kingdom Metazoa; phylum Chordata; class Aves; order Cuculiformes; family Neomorphidae; genus Tapera; species Tapera naevia. Next base: position 28,409 of record JAUMJJ010000670.1, on the reverse strand, counting down.
TGCGCCCCGGCTCCTGGCACCAGCAGCGCCCGCAGGCGGGCATCGCGCAGCGCCAGCGCCTGCTCGGCCACCAGCGCGCGGCCATCGAAGGTCCACAGAGCCTGAGCCAGGTTGGAACCCAAGCGGCACGTCAAGACCAGGTCGGTGCCCGCCACCACCGTCACGTTTTTGGGGATGATGGGTCCTGCGGGAGAGGGGATGGGTCAGGAGGGGAGGGGGGGATGGGGGGACACCACGGCGTCCCCAGCATCCCCAGCTCCAGGTGGCACCAGGATGAGTCAGGAGGGGAATGTGGAATGGGGGGACACCATGGAGTGACCAGCTCTGTGAGCTCCAGGTGGCACCAGGATGAGTCAGAAGAGGAATGGGGGGACACCACGGTGTGACCACCTCTGTGAGCTCCAGGTGGCACCAGGATGGGTCAGGAGGGGAGGGGGGAATGGGGGAGACACCACAACATCCCCACCTCTCCCAGCTCCAGGTGGCACCAGGATGGGTCAGGAGGGGAGGGGGGAATGGGGGGACACCTTGGCGTCCCCAGCATTCCCAGCTCCAGGTGGCACCAGGATGAGTCAGGAGGGGAGGGGGGAATGGGGGGACACCTTGGCGTCCCCAGCATTCCCAGCTCCACGTGGCACAAGGATGAGTCAGGAGGGAAGCTGGGAATGGGGGGACACCACGGTACCCTCATCTCTCCCAGCTTCATGTGGCACCAGGATGAGTCAGGAGTGGAATGTGGGAATGGGGGGACACCACGGTGTGACCAGCTCTGTGAGCTCCAGGTGGCACCAGGATGAGTCAGGAGGGGAGGGGGGAATGGGGGGGACACCACCGTGTCCCCATCTCTCCCAGCTCCAGGTGGCACCAGGATGAGTCAGGAAGGGAGATGTGGGAATGGGGGGACACCATGGTGTGACCACCTCTCCCAGCTCCAGGTGGCACCAGGATGAGTCAGGAAGGGAGATGTGGGAATGGGGGGACACCACGGTGTGACCACCTCTCCCAGCCCCAGGTGGCACCAGGATGAGTCAGAAGAGGAATGGGGGGACACCATGGTGTGACCACCTCTGTGAGCTCCAGGTGGCACCACGATGAGTCAGGAAGGGAGGGGGGAATGGGGGAGACACCACAACATCCCCACCTCTCCCAGCTCCAGGTGGCACCAGGATGGGTCAGGAGTGGAGGGGGGAATGGGGGAACACCACGGCGTCCCCAGCATACCCAGCTCCAGGTGGCACCAGGATGAGTCAGGAGGGGAGATGTGGGAATGGGGGGCCACCACAGTGTCACCATCTCTATGACTCCCATGTGGCACCAGGACAAGTCAGGAGGGGAGGTGGGAATGGGGGGACACCACAGTGTCCCCACCTCTCCCAGATCCACACGGCACGAAGGAAGAGTCAAGAGGGGAGGTGTGGCAACAGGGGGACACTGTGGTGTCCCCACCTCTCCCAGCTCCACATGGCACCAGGACAAGTCAAGAGGGGAGGTGAGAATGGGGGGACACCACGGTGTCACCACACCTCTGACCCCCAGGTGGCACCAGGACAAGTCAGGAGTGGAATGTGGGAATGGGGGGGACATCATCCTGTCCCCACTTCTCCCAGCTCTACGTGGCACCAGGAAGAGTCAAGATGAGAGGTGGGAATGGGGGGACACCATGGCATCGCCACCTCTCCCAGCTCCACGTGGCACCAGGACAAGATGGGAATGGGGGGACACCAAGGTGTCACCACCCCTCGGAGTCCCAGGTGGCACCAGGATGAGTCAGGAAGGGGAGGTGGGAATGGGGGGGACACCACGTGGCACCAAGGAGGGTCTCACCTTGCTTGCCCACCTGCGGCGGGGCGCAGGCGCGCGTGTCGGAGCTCAGCACGTCCTGGACCAGGTGGGACCTGCGGGAGGAGACAACGGAGGTGAGGGGGGGGACCCTGCGTCGCCCTGGGGTGTCCCCTCCGCCCCGGGGGTGTCCCCTCACCCGTTGAGGCCGTCGGCGTGGACGCAGAGGCTGGCGTTGCGGCTCCAGGCGCAGTAGGGGTCCCGGGCCAGGAGGCAGTCGGGGCACGAGCGGTACCGGGAGCAGTCGGCCAGGGGCAACTGGGCCACCTGGAACCGGGAACCGGCGAAGAGCAGCTTCTGGGGGGGCAGGGGACATGGAGGGGACAGAGCAAAGGGACACGGTGAGGGACAGAGCAAAGGGACATGGTGAGGGGACAGAGCAAAGGGACACGGTGAGGGACAGAGCAAAGGGACATGGTGAGGGACACGGGGGACATGGAGGGGACAGAGCAAAGGGACACGGTGAGGGACAGAGCAAAGGGACATGGTGAGGGGACAGAGCAAAGGGACACGGGAGGGGACAGAGCAAAGGGACACAGTGAGGGGACAGAGCAAAGGGACACAGTGAGGGGACAGAGCAAAGGGACACGGGAGGGGACAGAGCAAAGGGACACAGTGAGGGACATGGGGGGACATGGGAGGGGACAGAGCAAAGGGACACGGTGAGGGGACAGAGCAAAGGGACACGGTGAGGGACATGGGGGGACATGGGAGGGGACAGAGCAAAGGGACACGGTGAGGGACACGGGGGACATGGGGGGACACGGGAGGGGACAGAGCAAAGGGACATGGTGAGGGCACGAGCAAAGGGACACGGTGAGGGACACGGGGGGACACGGGAGGGGACAGAGCAAAGGGACACAGTGAGGGACACGGGGGGGGGGACACCGGGAGGGGACAGAGCAAAGGGATATGGTGAGGGGACAGAGGGGGGACATGGGAGGGGACACGGGGAGAGGACAGAGCAAAGGGACACAGTGAGGGGACACGGGGGGGGACACGGGGGACATGGGGAGGGGACAGAGCAAAGGGACACGGTGAATGACACGGGGGGAGGACACAGGGGGGGATACCAGGAGGTGACAGAGCAAAGGGACACGGTGAGGGGACATGGGGGGACATGGAAAGGGGACAGAGCAAAGGGATATGATGAGGGGACACGGGGGGGGGGGGGGGGACACATGGGGAGGGGACAGAGCAAAGGGACACGGTGAGTGACACGGGGGGGGCACAAGGGGGGACACCAGCAGGGGACAGAGCAAAGGGATATGGTGAGGGGACAAGGGGGGACATGGGGAGGGGACATGGGGAAGGGACAGAGCAAAGGGACATGGAGAGGGGACATGGGGAGAGGACATGGGGAGGGAATACAGGGAGGGGACACGGGGACTTGACACAGGAGGGACATGGGGGGGGACAAGGGGAGAGGACATGGGGAGAGGACACAGGGAGGGGACACGGGGAGGGGACATGGGGGGACAGGGGGAGGGACACCGGGGCATGGTGAGGGGACAAGGTGAGGGCCATGGGGGGGACACAGTGAGGGACACGGGTGGGAGACACAGGGGGGACACAGGGAGGGACACGAGGGGGATGTGGGGAGGGGACACAGGGAGGTGACACGGAGCGGGGTGGGGATAGATCAAAGGGATATGGCGAGGGGACGTGGTGAGAGGACACGACAAAGGGACACAGTGAGGGGTCACCCCGGGCACCAGCCCCTCCCCACGGCGTCACTCACCTTCCGGCCGGCCAGGACCAGGCTCTCCACGGGCTGTGGTGGCTCAAACACCTGCAGCTCCTCCACCAGATGGACCCCAGTGCCCAGGGCCAGGGCCTTGTGCACCCAACCGTCACCTGCGGGGCGCCGTGGGAGTCAGGGACGTGTGGGGACAGTCAGGGGGAGCCTTGCCCACCCCCTCCTGGCCCTCGCTTTGGGTCACCTGTGCCGATGAAGAGCACCTCGTAGACGGTGCCATCCAGCCCTGGCACCCGGTCCACCACCAGCTGGGTGAAGTTGGAGTCTTTCTTGAGGAGGAGCGGGCGGCCGCGGTGGGGCAGGACGGGCTCGTCCATCAGGGGGTGCTTCTTGGCGAAGTTGAGGGTGTTGTCGGGCAGCTCGAGGGAGCTGGCGAAGCCGTTGCGGCGGTGCCAGTCGGTGATGCACTGAGGGGGAAGGTGGAGGCCACCATCAGGTTGGATCCCACACCCTTCCCTCCTCTTCCCACCTCCAGAGCCAACACTCACCGCGCCGGGACGGGGGCTCGGGACCTCGTCCGAGTAGCGGCCCCACTTCTGGGCCTGCTCCCGGTACTCCTTGTAGGGCCCCTCAAAGGCCTTCTTCACCTCCAGGATGTGGTACCGGCAAACGGCCGAGACGTCCACGTCCCCCCTGCACGTCATAGGATCAAGGAATGGCTTGGATTGGAAGAGACCTCCAAGCCCATCCAGTTCCACCCCCTGCCATGGGCAGGGACACCTCCCACTGGATCAGGGGCTCCAAGCCCCATCCAACCTGGCCTTGAACACCTCCAGGGATGGGGCAGCCACCACTGCTCTGGGCAACCTGGGCCTCCCCACCCTCACAGCAAAACATTTCTCCCCAAGATCTCATCTCCATCTCCTCTCTTTCAGCTCAAAACCCTTCCCCCTCATCCCATCCCTGCACTCCCTGAGCAAGAGCCCCTCCCCGATCAAGAGCCCCTCCCCAGCTTTCCTGGAGCCCCTTTCAGTCCTGGGAGGCTGCTCTAAGGTCTCCCCAGAGCCTTCTCCTCTCCAGGCTGAACAACCCCAACTCTCTCAGCCTCTCCTCATACAGGAGGTTCTCCAGCCCTGGGATCATCTCCATGGCTTCCTCTGGACTTAGAATCACAGAATGTCTTGAGTTGGAATTGACCCACAAGATTCATGGAGTCCAACTCCTGTCCCTGCACAGGACACCCCAACATTCACACTGTGGGGCTGAGAGCCTTGTCCAAATGCTTCTGGAATGTTGTCAGGCTGGGACTGCTTCCCTGGGGAGCTCTTCCAGGGCTCCACCACCCTCTGGGGGAAGAATCCTTTCCTGATGTCCAACCTAACCCTCCCCTGGCATCTTCCTGCCATTCCCTCCAGTCCTATCATTGGTCACCAGTTCTATCCTTGGTCACCAACAGCTCCAGGTCCTTCCTGTGCTGAGGACTCCAGAACTGGCCCCAGGGCTCCAGGTGGGGTCTCCCCAGGGTGCAGCAGAGGGGCAGAACCCCCTCCCTCCCCCTCTGGTCCCACTCTTTGGGTGCAGCCCAGGACACGGGGGGTTTCTGGGCTGGGAGCACACATTGCAGCTCATGCTGAGCTTCTCCTCCCCCAGCACCCCAAGGCCTTCTCCCAATCACATCACCCCCACCCTGCACTGATCCCAGGGATTGACCCGACCCAGGTGTAGGACCTTGCTCTTGCTGAACCTCATGAGGTTCCCACAGCCCCACTTCTCCAGCCAGTCCAGATCCCTCTGGATGCCACCTCATCCTTCTGATGTGACAACTGCCCCACCCAGATTGGTTTTCAAGGAGAGCAACAGGGCACCCCGGAGCTGCCACATCCCCGTGGACTCACCAGCGGGCCTGGAAGACCCCAAAGAAGGTGGTGTCCTGCCAGTCAGCCCCTGGCAGGGTGAAGACAGCCTGGAGGTGGTTGAAGTGGAGCTGCTGCTCAGGCGCCGAGCACACCAAACGCGCCTTCAGGAAGGTCGTCCACTTCTTCTGCAGCGTGCGGGCACCACCAACATCACCCTGGGGGCACCAAGATGGAATCTTAGAATCATAGAATCTCCTGGTTGGAAAAGACCTTTGAGATCATCGAGTCCAACCGAACCCATCTTCTGCCAAACCCTGTCCTTCAAAATCTCATCTATCCTTTTCTTAAACCCCTCCAGGGATGGGGTCTCCACCCCCTCCCTGGGCAGCCTCTGCCAGGGCCTGAGAACCCTCTCAGTCAAGAAATCCTTCCCAATATCCACTCTGAACCTCCTCTGGCACAACTCATGGCCATGTCCTCTTGTCCCAGCTCCGCTCCCTTCTCTGGACGCGCTCCAGCCCCTCCAGGGCCTTCTTGGAGTGAGGGGCCCAGAAGTGCCCCCAGCACTCGAGGGGTGGCCTCCCCAGTGCCCAGGGCAGGGGCACAAGCCCTGCCCTGCTCCTGCTGCCCACGCTGGCTCTGACACAGCCCAAGATGCCATTGGCCCTCTTGGCCACCTGGGCCACTGCTGCCTCCTGGTCAGCCCCTGCCAACCAACACCCCCAGCTCCTTCTCCCCCAGGCAGCTCTCCAGCCACTCTGCCCCAAGCCTGGAGCTGCCTGGCCTTGCTGTGTCCCCAGTGCAGGACTCGGCCCTTGGCCTTGTTGACCCTCCTCCCGTTGGTCTCAGCCCATGGATCCAGCCTGGCCAGACCCCTCTGCAGAGCCTCCCTTCCTCCCAGCAGATCCACACTCCCACCCAGCTTGGTGCCATCCCCACCCTTGCTCAGGGAGCGCTCGATCCCTTCGTCCAGATCATTGATAAAGATATTGAACAGGACTGGCCCCAGCGCTGAGCCCTGGGGACCCCTCGTGACTGGTTTCCAACTGGATTTAACTCCATTTACCACACTCCCACCCAGTCTGGTGTCATCTTGGTGTCACCACGCTCAGTGCTGGAGCGAAGCCACACCAGGATGGTGCCCCCACACACGGGATGTCCCCTCCTGGTACCTTGCAGACTCGTGCCACGCGTGCCACCACCTGCTCTGCGTAGCAGTCGTACTCGACCGCGCGCTCGCTGAAGAAGAAGTAGACCTTGTCATCATCACCAGTGCTGCTGCCCGCGCTCTCCTGCACATATGCTGAGGCCACAAAGTGGGGTTCTGTGGGTGGAAAGAGGAATCACAGAATTATAGAATCATAAGGTTGGAAAAGACCTTTGAGATCATCAAGTTCGACCGCCCCCATCATCCGCTAAACCCTGTCCCTCAAAATCTCATCTGTCCTTTTTTTAAACAACTCCAGGGATGGGGACTCCACCCCCTCCCTGGGCAGCTGTGCCAGGGCCTCAGAACCCTCTCAGGGAAGAAATCCTTCCCAATCTCCACTCTGCCCCTGCCCTGATGCAACCTGAGGCCGTTCCCTCTCGTCCCATCACCGGTCCCTTGGGAGCAGAGCCCAGCACCCACCTCCCCACAGCCTCCTCTCAGGCAGTTGCAGACAGGGATGAGGTCTCCCCTCAGCCTCCTCTTCTCCAGGCTGAACAACCCCAGGGCCCTCAGCCTCTCCTCTCAGCACTTGTTCTCCAGCCCCTTCCCCAGCTCCGCTCCCTTCTCTGGACGCGCTCCAGCCCCTCCAGGGCCTTCTTGGAGTGAGGGGCCCAGAAGTGCCCCCAGCACTCGAGGGGTGGCCTCCCCAGTGCCCAGGGCAGGGGCACAAGCCCTGCCCTGCTCCTGCTGCCCACGCTGGCTCTGACACAGCCCAAGATGCCATTGGCCCTCTTGGCCACCTGGGCCACTGCTGCCTCCTGGTCAGCCCCTGCCAACCAACACCCCCAGCTCCTTCTCCCCCAGGCAGCTCTCCAGCCACTCTGCCCCAAGCCTGGAGCTGCCTGGCCTTGCTGTGTCCCCAGTGCAGGACTCGGCCCTTGGCCTTGTTGACCCTCCTCCCGTTGGTCTCAGCCCATGGATCCAGCCTGGCCAGACCCCTCTGCAGAGCCTCCCTTCCTCCCAGCAGATCCACACTCCCACCCAGCTTGGTGCCATCCCCACCCTTGCTCAGGGAGCGCTCGATCCCTTCACCCAGATCATGGATAAAGATATTGAACAGGACTGGCCCCAGTGCTGAGCCCTGGGGACCCCTCGTGACTGGTTTTATCTCCATTCCCCACCCTTTGGGCCCAGTCACCCAGTTTTTCCCCCAGCAGAGCTGTGCCCATCCAGACCAAGGGCCCCAGTTTCTCAGTCAGAGGTTAAGACCACGCTGGGGGGGTTGTGTGCCCCGTGGTGCCCCCTCCACGTGCCCCCCCTCAGCTCTACCGTTCAGCCAGGAGGTCAGATACTCCGTCTTCATGGAGTAGTGGGGGCCCAGGTTGCGGAGGATGACGGGCTCCGTGCCCAAGAAGTTGTTGAAGGTGGCTGAGTACAGCTCCCCATCTGCAAAGCAAGGGTTCAGGGGGATTGGGGGGCACAGCAGGGACCCCCCCAACCCCAGTGGGTGCCCGGCGGTGCCACCTACCCACGATGAGGCCGGTGTGGCCCTTGGTGGGGTCATAGGGACACTTCCCTTTGCCGTCCTCGAACGCCACTTGGTCCAGGGTGAAGCCAGAGAGCTCCTGGTGGGGCAAAAGTGTAAGTGGGGGGCCTGAACCCCAACCCAGTCCACATCCCCCTCCACGTCCAAGCTGGTTCTGGGGACAGGGACACCCCCAGACAAACCTCCTGAGACAGGGAAGACCCTGGATGACCCTTTATGGGGACAAGGACAACCCTCCAGGATGCTCCCAGGGACAGGGACACCCCTGGACAACATTCCTGGGGACAAGGACACTCCTAAATGATGCTCCTGGGGACAGGGACAACCCTGGACCACTCTCCTGAGCACAGGGACACTCCTAAATGAAGCTCCCAGGGACAGGGACACCTCTGGACAACATTCCTGGGGACAAGGACACTCCTAAATGATGCTCCTGGGTCAGGGACACTCCTGGACCACCCTCCTGAGCACAGGGACACTCTTAAATGATGCTCCCAGGGACAGGGACACCCCTGGACTATCCTCTTGGGCACAGGGACACCTCTGAATGACACCCCCAGGGAGAGGGACATCCCTGGATGATGTTCCCAGGGACAGGGACATCCCTAAATGATGCTCCTAGAGACAGGGACACCCTAAGACAACCCTCCTGGTGACAGGGAAAGTCCTGGATGTGCCACACTAAGAACCAGGACACCCCTAAATGATGCTCCAAGGCAGAGGGAGAACCTTGGACAACCTTCCTGGGGACAGGGACACCCCTGGACCACTTTCCTTTGCACACTGACACCCCTGAATGACCCATTATGGGGACAGGGACACCCCTAAATGATGCTCCCAGGGACAGGGACACCCCTGGATCACCCTCTTGGGCACAGGGACACCCCTGAATGATATCCCAAAGGACAGGGACACCCCTAAATGATGCTCCAAGGGTACAGGGACACCCCTGGGCACAGGGACACCCCTAAATGATGCTCCAAAGGGACAGGGACACCCCTGGCTCAGGGACACCCCTAAATGATGCTCCAAAGGGACAGGGACACCCCTGGACCATCCTCCTGGGAACAGAGACACCTCTGGCTCAGGGACACCCCTAAATGATGCTCCAAAGGGACAGGGACACCCCTGGGCACAGGGACACCCCTAAATGATGCTCCAAAGGGACAGGGACACCCCTGGACCATCCTCCTGGGAACAGAGACACCCCTGGCTCAAGGACACCCCTAAATGATGCTCCAAGGGCACAGGGACACCCCTGGGCACAGGGACACCCCTAAATGATGCTCTAAAGGCACAGGGGCACCCCTAAATGATGCTCCAAGGACACAGGGACACCCCTGGGCACAGGGACACCCCTAAATGATGCTCTAAAGGCACAGGGGCACCCCTAAATGATGCTCCAAGGGCACAGGGACACCCCTGGGCACAGGGACACCCCTAAATGATGCTCTAAAGGCACAGGGGCACCCCTAAATGATGCTCCAAGGGCACAGGGACACCCCTGGCTCAGGGACACCCCTAAATGATGCTCCAAGGACACAGGGACACCCCTGGGCACAGGGACACCCCTAAATGATGCTCTAAAGGGACAGGGATACCCCTGGACCATCCTCCTGGGAACAGAGACACCCCTGGCTCAAGGACACCCCTAAATGATGCTCCAAGGGCACAGGGACACCCCTGGGCACAGGGACACCCCTAAATGATGCTCTAAAGGCACAGGGGCACCCCTGGGTACAGGGACACCCCTAAAGGATGCTCTAAAGGCACAGAGGCACCCCTAAATGATGCTCCAAAGGGACAGGGACACCCCTGGACCATCCTCCTGGAAACAGAGACACCCCTGGCTCAGGGACACCCCTAAATGATGCTCCAAGGATACAGGGACACCCCTGGGCACAGGGACACCCCTAAATGATGCTCTAAAGGCACAGGGACACCCCTAAATGATGATCCAAAGGCACAGGGACACCCCTGGGCACAGGGACACCCCTAAATGATGCTCTAAAGGCACAGGGGCACCCCTAAATGATGCTCCAAGGGCACAGGGACACCCCTGGGCACAGGGACACCCCTAAATGATGCTCTAAAGGGACAGGGGTACCCCTAAATGATGCTCCAAGGGCACAGGGACACACTTGGGCACAGGGACACCCCTAAATGATGCTCCAAGGGCACAGGGACACCCCTGGGCACAGGGACACCCCTAAATGATGCTCCAAAGAGACACAACCACCCCTAAACGATGCTCCTGAAGCCAGAGGAGCTTCTTTACACCTCATCCCCAGGGGCGAGGGGGGTACAAGGAGCCCCTCCAAGTTTTGGGGCCCCTCCCAGGTTTCGGGGGGGCCCTCCCAGGGGTGGCACTCACGATGTAGGTGCACTTGGGCTGGAAGGCGTAGGTGCCGCAGGCGTAGAGGTGGGAGCTGTTGTAGCTCTGCAGGAAGCGCACGTAATTGAAGCAATCAGTCTGGGGGGGGGGGTTGGGGGGGGGGGGAAAAGAAGAGCAAAAAATAAGGGGGTGGGGGAACATCAGGGTGCCCTGGGACCCACCAAAACCCCTGGGATCCCCTAATTTCAAACCTGGTTGTTCTTGCCCTTCTGGATGCATTCGGCTTTCTTGTCGCCGGGGGCTTCCCAAGAGATCTGAGGGGAGACAAAGGGTCAGAAAGCTGGATTGGGAACCCCCCCCCCACCCTAAAAAAATGAAAAAGGGGGGTGCTCACGGCTGCTTTGAGCTCCACGGTGCCCGTGGTCAGGGCAAAGAGGGCCTCACGGGCACCCACGTAGAGCAGAGCCTCGGCCTCGTCCAGCGTCAGCGTCAGGTAGTGCGAGACCCCCCCCCGCGAGAAGCGCTTGGCCACGGCCTGAAGCTCTGCGGGGTTTTGGGGAGAGGGGGGGGGGACACACACACGTGGGGACATCAGGGTGGAGCCACCCACAGCCCCACAGACACCCCCTTTCTTTGCTGCCCACCCCCATCACCCAGGCACCCGGCTCTGCCCACCCCCGTCCAGGCTGAACCTTTCCCCGCTGCCCCCCACCCCCCACCCACTAAGGGCACCCATAGTGCCCCCCCCTCAACTGCTGCCCCCCTCAGATTTGCCCCTTTCCTTGCTGCCCCCCCCCCAAGTCACCCCTTTTCCCACTGACCCCCCCCAGGGCACCCAGTCATCCCCCCCCCAAGTCACCCCTTTTCCCACTGACCCCCCCAGGGCACCCATAGTGCCCCCCCTCAACTGCTCCCCCCCTAGACTTGCCCCCTTCCTTGCTGCCCCCCCCAAGTCACCCCTTTCCCACTGCACCCCCCCCCCCCAGGGCACCCACAGTCATCCCCCCCCACCAACTGACCCCAACCCCAAGTCACCCCTTTCCCTACTGACCCCGCCCCAGGGCACCCATAGTGCCCCCCCCTCAACTGCTCCCCCCTCCCCAAAGTTGTCCCTTTTCCCACTGACCCCCCCCAGGGCACCCATAGTGCCCCCCCCTCAACTGCTGCCCCCCTCAGAATTGCCCCTTTCCTTGCTGCCCCCCCCCCCAAGTCACCCCTTTCCCCAGTGTGCCCCCCCAGGGCACCCACAGTGCCCCCTTCCTTGCTGCCCCCCCCCCCTTCAAGTCACCCCTTTTCCCACTGCACCCCCCCCAGGGCACCCAGTCATCCCCCCCCCCCCAACTGCCCCCCCATCCCCCCCCCAAGTCACCCCTTTTCCCACTGACCCCCCCCAGGGCACCCATAGTGCCCCCCCCTCAACTGCTGCCCCCCTCAGACTTGCCCCTTTCCTTGCTGCCCCCCCTCCAAGTCACCCCTTTTCCCACTGCACTCCCCCAGGGCACCCAGTCATCCCCCCCCCCCCCCCAACTGCCCCCCCATCCCCCCCCCAAGTCACCCCTTTTCCCACTGACCCCCCCCAGGGCACCCATAGTGCCCCCCCTCAACTGCTCCCCCCCTAGACTTGCCCCTTTCCTTGCTGCCCCCCCCCAAGTCACCCCTTTCCCCACTGCCCCCCACTAAAGGCACCCATAGTGCCCCCCCCTCAACTGCTGCCCCCCCTCAGACTTGCCCCTTTCCTTGCTGCCCCCGCCCCCCCCAGTCACCCCTTTTCCCACTGACCCCCCCCAGGGCACCCACAGTGCCTCCCCCACTTCTGCACCCCCCAAAAGTCACCCCTTTCCCCACTGTGTCTCCCCCCCCAGGGCACCCATAGTCATCCTCCCCCCACCACCACCCCCCCCCCCACAGAGTCACCCCCTTCCCTACTGCCCCCCCCCCGGGCACCCACAGTCTCCCCCACTCTGCACCCCCAGAGTCACCCCTTTCCCTATCACTCCCCCCCCCTCCACTGCTGCCCTCCCCACCCCAAGTCACCCCTTTTCCTGCCCCCCCAGTGCCCCCCCAGTGCCCCCCCCACTGCTGCCCCCCCAAAAGTCACCCCTTTCCCCACTGTGTCCCCCTCCTCGAGGGCACCCAGAGCCGTGTCCCCCCCCTGCTGCCCCCCCCCCCCTCAAGGCACCCACAATCCTCCCCCTCCAAGTCACCCCTTTCCCCACAGCCCCCCGGGGCACCCACAGCTCCCACCCCCCCTGCTACCAAAGCCCCCCCTCGGCGGGCACACAAAGGGCTCTTTGTCACCCAGGCAGGCGCTGGCAGGGCTGGGGGAACACAGTGGCCTTTGGTGACACCCTGCCACCCCCTGCCATGACCCCCCTCCCCCTCCGTGTGCCCCCCCCCACCCTGCCCCCAGGCCCCACAGAAAGGCCCCATTGATGGGGTGGGCGCCAGGGCCCCCGCGCAGGGGCAGGGACACAGGGCTGGCACGGCAAGGGGATGGCGTGGGGACAGGGGGCACTGGCAGGGAGAAGGGATGGGGACACGGGCGTGGGGACGTGGGGGGCTCGGGTGTAGGGTGGCACAGAGGCAGGGGATGTGGCATGGGGACAGGGGGCACCTCAAGGGGATGGGGTCTCGGGCACAGGGATGGCACAGGGACAGGGGACGTGGCATGGGGACACCTCGAAGGGATGGGGGTCTCTGGCATGGGGATGGCAGAGGGACAGGGGACGTGGTATGGGGACAGGGGGCACCTCAAGGGGATGGGGCTCTCCAGCATGGGGATGGCACAGGGACAGGGGACATGGCATGGGGACACTTCAAAGGGATGGGGGTCTCCAGCATGGGGATGGCACAGGGACATGGGACGTGGCACAGGGACAGTGGCACAACAAAGAGACAGGGGCGGTGAGGCCTTGGCACTGCAGTGAGACAGGGGAACGGGCAAAGGGATGGGGACACAGGGCCTGGCAAAGGGACAGGGACACCGGTGCTGGCACGGCACAGGGACAGGCACACGGCACAGATGGGCACAGGGACAGGGCTGGGGACAGGGGCGTGGCACTGGGCTGGGGACAGGGTTAAGGCACGGGGCTGGGGACGGATGGGGTTGGCACAGGGCTGGGGACAGGGACAGGGCACAGGGCTGGGGACATGGTGATGGCACAGGGCTGGGGACGCAGGGGTGATGGCACAGCCCGGGGACACAGAGGTGATGGCACAGGGCTGGGGACAGGGTCAGGGCACAGGGATGGGGACAGGGGTGATGGCACAGGGCTGGGGACAGGGGTGATGGCACAGGGCTGGGCACAGGGACAGGGCATAGGGTTGGGGACAGGGGTGATGGCACAGGGCTGGGGACACAAGGGTGAGGGCACAGGGTTGGGGACAGGGGTGATGGCACAGGGCTGGGGACAGGGGTGAGGGCACAGGGTTGGGGACGCAGGGGTGAGGGCACAGGGTTTGGGTCAGGGGGAGTTGGCACAGGGCTGGGGACAGGGGTGATGGCACAGGGCTGGGGACACAGGGGTGAGGGCACAGGGTTGGGGACAGGGGTGATGGCACAGGGCTGGGGACAGGGGTGAGGGCACAGGGTTGGGGATGCAGGGGTGAGGGCACAGGGTTGGGGACAGGGGTGATGGCACAGGGCTGGGGACAGGGGTGAGGGCACAGGGTTGGGGACGCAGGGGTGAGGGCACAGGGTTTGGGTCAGGGGGAGTTGGCACAGGGCTGGGCACAGGGACAACGCCACAGCCCGGGGACACCGGGCAGTGTCCCCACACCAACCCCCTTCCGCTCCCCACACTTTTGGGGCCACCAACCCGGGATGTCCCCACGGTGCCACCGAGGGCTGGCACGGACGCTCCCACCCGCCATTCCTCAGTTCCCCCACCCGCTACCCCTGTCCCCACGACCCCCACCCCGGGGTGGGCAAACCGGAGGGGGGGACACCCCCCCCACTCACCCGCGTAGGGGACGGTTTTTCGGGGCACGGCGCTCCACGAGGCTGCGGCGGTGGCAGAGGTGGCAGCGGTGGCGAGGGCCAGCAGCGAGGTGACGGCCAGCAGCGGGCAGCGGGGGGCCATGGTGCCACCCAGGGGGGTGGGGGGGACACAGGCAGGGCCTGGGGGGGACACACACACACACACAGGGCCACACCCCGTCAGGGTGCGGGGGGCAGCGGAGCTGGCGTCACGCGGGCGGCGGGGGACAAGGCGGGCATTGAGGGCCGCGCGTCACGAGGCTGCGGGCACCCCACGCAAAGAGGGGGGGGGGGGGGGCACAGGCGGGGTCCCCCACTTGCTGGGCACCCCCCCACCACCTCTGCCAAGGTCCCTCCTCCAGATTGTGACGAGGTCACCGGGAAGGAAAGGCTTGGGGAAGGGGGGCGGGGGTTCCCCCCGCCCCCCCCCACCCCGTGTCCTGCCTGGGACCTGGGGGACCCCCCCCCTGCTGTCTCAGGGTGTCCCCCCCGCAGTGTCCCCACTCTGTGTCCTGCCCAGGGCCCCCCCAACCCTGTCCCAGGGTGTCCCCTCATTGTCTTCCCCCCTGTGTCCTGCCCAGGGCCCCCCCAACCCTGTCCCAGGGTGTCCCCTCATTGTCCTCCCCCCCTGTCCTGTCTGGGGACCCCCCGACTGTGCCCGCTGTCCCAGGGTGTCCCCTAAGTGTCCCCCTCCATGTCCTGCCCAGGGACCCTGCCCGCTGTCCCAGGGTGTCCCCCACCGTGTGTCCCCCTTGTGCCCTGCCTGGGGACCCCCCAACAGTGCCCACTGTCCTGGGGTGTCCCCCTCACCCCATGTCCAGCCTGAGGATGCCCCCAGCTGTCCCAGACTGCACCCCCATGACCTGTCTGAGGACCCCTGACCCTGCCTGCTGTCCCAGGGTGCCCCCCCTGTGTCCTGCCAGGGACCCCCCAACCGTACCTGCTGTCCCCCCCCCACACCGTGTGTGTCCCCCATATCCTGCCTGGGGACCCCCTGACTCCTCCCATTGTCCCAGTGTCCCCCTCTGTCCTACCTGAGGACCATCCCCACTGTCTCGGGGTGTCCTCCCCAGATCCCCCCCTGCCCATCCTGGGATGTCCCCCCCGTGTCCTGCCTCGGGACCCCCTGACTCCTCCCATTGTCCCAGTGTCCCCCTCTGTCCTACCAGAGGACCATTCCCACTTTCTCAGGATGTGCCCCCCCCCAGTGTCCCCCCTCCCATGTCCTGCCTTGCCCCCCCCCCCTCTCATCCTGGGATGTCCCCCCCCGTGTCCTGCCTGGGGACCCCCTGACTCTTCCCATTGTCCCAATGTCCCCCTCTGTCCTACCAGAGGACCATCCCCACTGTCTCGGGGTGTCCCCCCCCCAGATCCCCCCCTCCCATCCTGGGATGTCCCCCCCGTGTCCTGCCTGGGGACCCCCTGACTCCTCCCATTGTCCCAGAGTGTCCCCCTCTGTCCTACCAGAGGACCATCCCCACTTTCTCAGGGTGTCCCCCCCAGATCCCCCCCCCCCATCCGGGGATGTCCCCCCCATGTCCTGCCTGGGGACCCCCTGACTCTTCCCATTGTCCCAATGTCCCCCTCTGTCCTACCAGAGGACCATCCCCACTGTCTCGGGGTGTCCCCCCCCCCCCCAATGTCCCCCCTCCCATGTCCTGCCTTGCCCCCCCACCCCCCCCCCCCCACCCATCCTGGGATGTCCCCCCCTGTGTCCTGCCTGGGGACCCCCTGACTCCTCCCATTGTCCCAGTGTCCCCCACTGTCCTACCTGAGGACCATCCCCACTGTCTCGGGGTGTCCCCCCCCAGATCCGCCCCCCCCCCCATCCTGGGATGTCCCCCCCCGTGTCCTGCCTGGGGACCCCCTGACTCCTCCCATTGTCCCAGTGTCCCCCTCTGTCCCACCAGAGGACCATCCCCACAGTCTCGGGGTGTCCCCCCCCATCTCACCCCCCCTCCCATCCTGGGATGTCCCCCCCCCGTGTCCTGCCTGGGGACCCCCCCACCCTGCTCCCTGCTCGCGGGGTGTCCCCTCTCCCCCGTGCCCCCCTCCGTGTCCTGCCTGGGGACCCTCTCGCCCCCCGCTGTCCCGGGGGCATCCCCCCCATCTCCCCCCCCCCCCCAGGCTGGGCAGGATGCGGGCGGCCGGGAATTGTTCTGCGCTGCCCAGCGGGAAGCAGGAAGGGGGGGGGAGTGCGGGGGGGCCCCCGCAACCGCCTGGGAAGGATTTCCGGGAGGGTGGGGGGCCAGGAACGGGCGTGGGAATGGGGGGGCAGCCCGGAGAAGGGGGGGGGGGGGTGCCATGGCACGGCTGGGGTGACACAGGCAGAGTCGGGGTGCCAGGGGTACAGCCACGGGGACAAAAGAATGGTCGGGGTGCCACAGGCACGGCTGGGGTGCTAGGGGAACGGTTGGGGTGCCATGGGCACAGTTGGGGTGCCATGGACACAACCGGGGTGCCAAGGGAACAGTTGGGGTGCCAGGAGAACGGTTGGGGTGCCATCAGCACAGCCAGACTGCCATGGACAAAACCGGGGTGCCAGGGGAACGGTTGGGGTGCCAGGGGCACAGTTGGGGTGCCATGGACACAACCGGGGTGCCAGGGACACAACCGGGGTGCCAGGGGAACGGTTGGGGTGCCATGGCACAGTTGGGGTGCCATTGGCACAGCCAGGGTGCCATGGACACAACCGGGATGCCAGGGGAACAGTTGGGGTGCCATCGGCACAGCCGGGGTGCCATGGACACAACTGGGGTGCCAGGGGAACGGTTGGGGTGCCATCGGCACAGCCGGGGTGCCATGGACACAACCGGGGTGCCAGGGGAACGGTTGGGGTGTCATGGGCACAGTTGGGGTGCCATGGACACAACCAGGGTGCCAGGGGAACGGTTGGGGTGCCATGGGCACAGTTAGGGTGCCATCGGCACAGCCAGGGTGCCATGGACACAACGGGATGCCAGGGGAATGGGCAGGGTGACATCGGCATGGTCAGGGTGCCGTCGGCTCAGCCAGGGTGCCATGGGCATGGCTGGGGTGCCAGGGGAATGGCTGAGATGCCACGGACAAAGCCAGGAAGCTACAGACACGGTCAGGGTGCCATCGGCACAGCCATGGTGACAAAAGCATGGTCAGGGTGCCAGGGGCATGGTCAGGGTGCCATTGGCACAATCGGGATGCTACGGGCATGGTCAGGAGCACCATCGGCACAGCCAGGGCACCACGGGAACAGCTGGGGTGCCAGGGGCACAGTCGCGGTGCCATCGGCACAGTCATGGGGACAAAAGCACAGCCAGGGTGCCACAGGCACAGCCAGGATGCCAGGGGAACAGCTGGGATGACATTGGCATGGTCAGGGTGCCATGGGCACAGCCAGGGTGCCATCGGCACAGTCAGGATGACAGCATTGTCAGGGGTGCCATCGGCACAGCCAGGGTGCCCGGGGAATGGCTCAGGTGCCACGGGCACGGCCAGGATGACAATGGCATGGTCAGGGTGCCACAGGAACAGCTGGGGTGCCACGGACACAGCCAGGGAGCTACAGGCATGGCCCGGATGCCACCGGCACAGCCAGGGTACCAGGGGAACAGCTGGCATGCTACAAGCACTGCCAGGAAACCACAGGCATGGCCAGGGTGCCATGGGCACAGTCGGGATGCTATGGGCATGGACAGGGTGCCAATGGCACAGATGGGGTGTCACG
This sequence comes from Tapera naevia, assembly GCA_033556795.1. Taxonomy (NCBI): domain Eukaryota; kingdom Metazoa; phylum Chordata; class Aves; order Cuculiformes; family Neomorphidae; genus Tapera; species Tapera naevia. The sequence goes on along the minus strand of JAUMJJ010000670.1, from coordinate 10,302 downwards.
GGCACAGTTAAGGTGCCACAGGCATGGTCAGGATGTCATTGTCACAGCCAGGGGGACAAAAGCACGGCCAGGGTGCCACGGGCACAGCCAAGGTGCCAGAGGAACAGCCAGAGTGCCACAGACACCATCAGGGTGCCGTGGCACCAGCTGGGGTGCCACGGGCATGGCCAGAGTGCCATGAGCATGGCTGAGGTGCCATGGGCATGGCCAGGGTGACACGGTGACAGCCCTGGGAACAAAGGCACGGCTGGGGTGCCCTGGGCACGGCCAGGGTGCCACAGTTATAGCCAGGGTGCCGCGGGCACGGCTGAGGTGCCACAGGCACGGTCAGGCTGCTGTGGGCACAGCCGGGATGCCATGGGCACGGTCAGGGTACCGTGGGCACGGTCGGGGTGTCCCGGGCACGGTTGGGGCCCCTGGGGTCTCCAGTTTTGGTGTTGGACGCCTGGGGGTCCCCAGTGCCACCCCTGCGGGGGTCCCCATGACCGTGCCATCCCAAGTGGTTCCCGTTGCCACTCTGGGGGGGCTCCCGGTGCATCCCGGGGGGGTTCTCGCTGCCATCCCAGAGGGGTTCCCATGGCGGTGCCATCCCGGGGGGGGTCCACAACCGAGTCATCCCAGCGGTTTCCCGGTGCCATCCCGGGGGGATCCCGGCACCGGCTCCCAGAGCATCCCGGGGGATCCCGGTGCCACCTCGGGGGGGGGGTCTCGGTGCCGGGTTCCTGGTGGCATCCTGGGGGGTTCCCGGTGCTACCCCGGGGGGGTCCCTGTGGCGATGCCATCCCGGGGCAGGGGGTGTCCCGCTGCCAGGTTCCCGGTGCCGTCCTGGTGGGTTCCTGGTGCCACCCCGGGGGGGTCCCGGTACATCCGGGCCAGGGGTCCCTATGGCGTGCCATCCCGGAGGGGGGGGGTCTCAGTGCCGGTTCTCGGTACATCCCGGGGTGTTCCGGTGCCACCTCGGGGAGGGCTTCGGTCTCATCCCGCAGGGTTCCTGGTGCTGGTTCCCGGTGCCACCCTGGGGGGGGGGGGGGGCCCGGTCCGAACCCTCCGGTGCCCGCGGGGGGGGGGGGGGGGGGGGGGGGGCTACCCCCGCCCCGTGCGTGGGGCGACACCGGTTGCCCGAATCGACGCGGGGGGATGAGGGGCGACGGATGCACCGACGGATCGCGGGGGGGGGACGACACCCCGTTACCGGGGAGGGGGGGGGGGGGGAGGTCCCCGTTACCGGAGGAGTCCCGTTACCGGGGCGAGGAGAGGTCCCCGTTACCGGGAGGAGTCCCGTTACCGGGGGGTGTCGTTACCGGCGAGGGGGGTCCCGTTACCGAGAGAGACAAGTCCCCGTTGGCGGGGGGGTCCCGTTCCCGGGAGGAGGGGGGGGGGTGTCCCCCGTTCCCGGCGGCCGGAGCGGCCCCGAGCGCGGCGGGGAGGGGGGCGGGGGCGGCGATAGCCCCGGTACCGGGAGGAACAAAGCGTGTCCCCCCCACTCCGGCACAACAATGCGGGGCGGGGCGGGGGGCGCGGGGGGGTCCGCACTCACCTCGGGCGGCGGCGGCGGCGGAGGCGGCGGGGGGAGCGCGCGCGGCCCCAGCCCCGCCCCTCATGACGTCACGGCCGCCCCCCCGGGGGGGTCGGGGCCGCTCGGCTGCGCTCGGCTCAGTTCGGATCCGCTCGGCTCTGCTCGGCTCAGTTCGGCTGCGCTCGGCTCAGTTCGGATCCGCTCGGCTCAGTTCGGATCCACTCGGCTCAGTTCGGATCCACTCGGCTCAGTTCGGATCCACTCGGCTCAGTTCGGATCCGCTCGGGTCAGTTCGGATCCGCTCGGCTCAGTTCGGATCTACTCGGCTCAGTTCGGATCTGCTCGGCTCAGTTCGGATCTACTCGGCTCTGCTCGGCTCCGCTCGGCTCAGTTCGGATCCGCTCGGCTCAGTTCGGATCCGCTCGGGTCTGCTCGGATCCGCTCAGCTCAGTTCGGATCCGCTCGGCTCAGTTCGGATCCGCTCGGCTCAGTTCGGATCCGCTCAGCTCAGTTCGGATCCGCTCGGCTCAGTTCGGCTGCGCTCGGCTCAGTTCGGATCCGCTCGGCTCAGTTCGGATCTACTCGGGTCAGTTCGGATCCGCTCGGCTCAGTTCGGATCCGCTCGGCTCAGTTCGGATCCACTCGGGTCAGTTCGGATCTACTCGGGTCAGTTCGGATCTACTCGGGTCAGTTCGGATCCGCTCGGCTCAGTTCGGATCTACTCGGGTCAGTTCGGATCCGCTCGGCTCAGTTCGGATCCACTCGGGTCAGTTCGGATCTACTCGGCTCAGTTCGGATCCGCTCGGGTCAGTTCGGATCTACTCGGCTCAGTTCGGATCCGCTCGGGTCAGTTCGGATCCACTCGGGTCAGTTCGGATCTACTCGGGTCAGTTCGGCTCCGCTCGGCTCTGCTCGGGTCTGCTCGGCTCAGTTCGGATCCACTCGGGTCAGTTCGGATCCACTCGGCTCTGCTCGGCTCAGTTCGGATCCGCTCGGCTCAGTTCAGATCTCCTCGGCTCAGTTCAGATCTACTCGGCTCAGTTTGGATCCACTCGGCTCTGCTCGGGTCAGTTCGGATCCGCTCGGCTCAGTTCGGATCTACTCGGCTCAGTTCGGCTCCGCTCGGCTCTGCTCGGGTCAGTTCGGATCCGCTCAGGTCTGCTCGGGTCAGTTCAGATCCGCTCGGCTGAGTTCGGATCTACTCGGGTCAGTTCGGCTCCACTCGGCTCTGCTCGGCTCCGCTCGGGTCAGTTCGGATCCACTCGGTTCAGTTCGGATCTACTCGGGTCAGTTCGGCTCCACTTGGCTCTGCTCGGCTCCGCTCGGCTCAGTTCGGGTCAGTTCGGATCCGTTCGGGTCAGTTCGGATCCATTCGGTTCCGTTCGGGTCAGTTGGGATCCACTCATTTCCTCTCAGTTCTGTTCGGATCCGCTCAGGTCTGTTTGGATCCATTTGGGTCTGTTCGGATCCACTTGGCTCCGCTCAGTTCAGATCCAATTGGCTCCGCTCGGCTCCGTTCGGCTCCGCTCTAGTCCGTTCGGCTCCGTTCAGCTCCGCTCGGGTACATTCGGGTCTGTTCAGATCCACTCGTTTCCGCTCGTTTCTGTTCGGCTCCCCTCGGGTCAGTTCGGGTCATTTCGGATCTCCTCAGCTCCGCTCGGGTCATTTTGGATCCACTCAGGTCAGTTCGGCTCCGCTCGGGTCAGTTTGGATCCGTTCGGTTCCGTTCGGGTCAGTTGGGATCCACTCGTTTCCTCTCCGTTCTCTTCGGATCCGCTCAGGTCTGTTCGGATCCATTTGGGTCTGTTCGGATCCACTTGGCTCCGCTCGGTTCGGATCCACTCAGCTCCGCTTGGGTCTGTTCGGATCCATTTGGTTCCATTTGGGTCTTGTTTGTATCCACTCGGGTCTGTTCAGATCCATTCGGATCCACTCGGGTCTGTTCAGATCCACTCGGGTCTGTTCTAATCCCTTTGGTTCCGCTCAGGTCTGTCTGGATCCATTCGGGTCTGTTCAGATCCACTCAGCTCCGCTCAGGTCTGTTCAGATCCGATGATTGCACTCGGGTCTGTTCAGATCCATTCAGATCCACTCAGATCTGTTCAGATCCTATCGGCTCCACTCAGATCTGCTTGGATCCATTCAGTTCTACTTGGGTGTGTTCGGATCCACTCAGGTCTGCTCAGGTCTTGTTCGGATTCGCTCAGTTCCGATCGGGTCTGTTTGGCTCCACTTGGCTCCACTTGGTTCTGATCAGAGCATTTCAGCTCTGCTTGGCTCAGCTCGGGTCCAATTGGATTGGGTCGGCTCAGGTTGGATCCAATCGGATCAACTCAAATCTGCTCATCTTGTCTTGAGCCACTCAGCTCTGCTCGTTTCCAGTTGGCTCTGTTTGGATCCACTCAGCTCCACTCAGGTCAGGTCGGGTCCAATCAGCTCTGTTCAGCTCTGTTTGCATCCCCTCAGCTCGGGTCCAAATGCATCAGATCGAGTCGGATCAGATCCACTTGGATCCGATCAGCACTCTTCGGATCCACTCAGTTCCAATCAGAGCAGTTCAGCTTGGCTCAGGTCTTATCAACTCGGTTTGGAGTGGATCCGATTGGCTCAGGTTGGATCCACTCAGCTCCAGTTGGCTTGGATCGGGTCGGTTCAGTTCTTCTCAGTTCAGATTGGAGTGGTTTGACCCCGCCCAGCTCAGGTCCACTCGGATCCAGTTGGTTCCAATTGGACCAGTTCAGCTCTGTTCAGATCCACTCGGCTCAGGTCGGTTCCGAGTGGATCGGATCGAGTTGGCTCTGTTCAGATCAGCTCAGCCCAACTCGCTTCCACTCAGAGCAGTTTGGCTCCACTCGGCTTGGGTTGTGCTTGGAGCTGCTCCAAGTGGCCCTGTGGGGACAGACAGGGGGTCAGGGACACCCCAGACCTCCTCCTGGAACCTCCAGAGTCTGGAGCTCACCCACTGCTCAGAGACCTTAGAGTGGCCTTCCAGTGTGGAAAGGGGACAAGAAAGGTGGGGAGGAGCTTTTTCCAAGGGCCTGGAGGGATGGGATGAGGGGGAAGGGCTTTAAATTGGAAGGGGGAAGGTTTAGATTGGACATTAGGAAGAAATTCTACAGGATGAAAGTGGGGAGTCCCTGTGCCAGGTTTCCCAGAGCAGTGGTGGCTGCCCCATCCCTGGAGGTGTTCAAGGCCAGGTTGGATGGGGCTTGGAGCCCCCTGATCCAGTGGGAGGTGTCCCTGTCCATGGCAGGGGTGGAACTGGATGGGCTTTGAGATCCCTTCCAGCTCAAACAATTCCAGGATTATATGAAATTTGAGATTTGAGTTGAAAGTTGTGCTTTTGGGGAATTTGGGGAGGCCTGTAAGGAAATCTGGGGTGAAAAATTGCATTTTTGGTGCATTTGTGAGGAGATTTGGGGTGAAAGTCATGTTTTGGGTGAGTCTGAAAGGAGTCTGAGGAGATTTAAGTGAGGATGGGGAGACCCTGGCCCAGGTTTCCCAGAGCAGTGGTGGCTGCCCCATCCCTGGAGGTGTTCAAGGCCAGGTTGGATGGGGCTTGGAGCCCCCTGATCCAGTGGGAGGTGTCCCTGCCCATGGCAGGGGGTGGAACTGGATGGGCTTTGAGGTCCCTTCCAACCCAACCCATTCCATGATTCCATGATATGCAATGTTGGAGTCCACTGCCCTCTCCGGGCACGCTGCACCTTCGTTATCTCTGCCCGGCTAATTGTGCGGGTGGCGCTGGTGCCAGCTCCTGGAGGGCTGCCCACTGGGAATGCCACC
>JAUMJJ010000669.1:0-31285 GCA_033556795.1 Tapera naevia | reverse complement strand
CCCTCCTCGTGCAAGGCTCCCCCTCCCTCCCCTCCCCTCCCTCCTCATCCCCTCCCCCCGCGGCCCCTCCCCCCCCCCCCCTTTGCACTTTCGTGGCGCGTTTGCTACTGACTCCGCCCCTCCCCCCCCCGCCCCTCCCCCCCGCGGGGAGCAAGAAAAAGAAAAAAAAAAAAAAAAGAAAAGAAAAAAAAAAAAAGCTGCAAAAAAAAAAAAAAAAACCGGTGAAAAAAGTGAAAATGGTGAAAAAAAAAAAAAAAGGGGGGGGGAGGGGCGGGGGGAGGGGATTTGGGGGCAATGGGGGGGATTGGGGGCAATTGGGGGGATTGGGGGGCAATGGGGACATCGGGGGGACTTTGGGGAGCAGTGGGGGGAATTGGGGGGCAGTGGGGGGGCAATGGGGGATTGGGGGATATTGGGGGCAATGGGGGGGGATATTGGGGGGCAATGGGGACATCGGGGCAATTGGGGACATTGGGGGGGAAATGGGGGGAATTGGGGGGGCAGTGGGGGGGAATTGGGGGGATATTGGGGGGCAATTGGGGACATCGGGGCAGTTGGGGACATTGGGGGGGCAGTGGGGGGGCATTCGGGGGCAATGGGGGGAATTGGGGGGGATATTGGGGGCAATGGGGGGGATATTGGGGGGCACAGAGGGGGCATTAGGGGGATATTGGGGGCAATGGGGGAATATTGGGGGGCAATGGGGACATCGGGGGCAAATGGGGACATTGGGGGGCAATGGGGGGGCAGTGGGGGGATATTGGGGGCCAATGGGGGACATCGGGGGCAATTGGGGACATTGGGGGGGCAGTGGGGGGGCATTCGGGGGCAATGGGGGAATTGGGGGGGATATTGGGGGCAATGGGGGGGGATATTGGGGGGCAATGGGGACATCGGGGGCAATTGGGGACATTGGGGGGGCAATAGGGGGATATTGGGGGGCACTGGGGACATCGGGGCAATTGGGGACATTGGGGGGGCAATGGGGGGAATTGGGGGGATATTGGGGGGCACTGGGGGGATATTGGGGGCAGTGGGGGGGCAGTGGGGGGCAATGGGGGATATTGGGGGATATTGGGGGTCAATGGGGGGGGCATTCGGGGGCAATGGGGGACATCGGGGCAATTGGGGGGGCAATGGGGGGAATTGGGGGGATATTGGGGGCAATGGGGGATATTGGGGGGCAATTGGGGATATTGGGGGGCAGTGGGGGGATATTAGGGGCAATTGGGGGGGCAATGGGGGGAATTGGGGGGATATTGGGGGGCAATTGGGGACATCGGGGGCAGTTGGGGACATTGGGGGGGCAGTGGGGGGGCATTCGGGGGCAATGGGGGGAATTGGGGGGGATATTGGGGCAATGGGGACATCGGGGGCAATTGGGGGGCAGTGGGGGGGCAATGGGGGAATTGGGGGATATTGGGGGGCAATGGGGGACATCGGGGGCAGTTGGGGGGCAGTGGGGGGGCAATGGGGGGAATTGGGGTATTGGGGGGCATTGGGGGACATTGGGGGCATTCGGGGGCAATGGGGGGAATTGGGGGGATATTGGGGGCAATGGGGGAATATTGGGGGGCACTGGGGGACATCGGGGGCAATTGGGGACATTGGGGGGCAATGGGGGGGCAGTGGGGGGATATTGGGGGGCAATTGGGGACATCGGGGGCAGTTGGGGACATTGGGGGGGCAGTGGGGGGGCATTCGGGGGCAATGGGGGAAATTGGGGGGATATTGGGGCAATGGGGGGGGATATTGGGGGGCAATGGGGGACATCGGGGCAATTGGGGACATTGGGGGGGCAATGGGGGGAATTGGGGGATATTGGGGGGCACTGGGGGATATTGGGGCAGTGGGGGGGCAATGGGGGATATTGGGGGGATATTGGGGGTCAATGGGGGGGCAATCGGGGGCAATGGGGGACATCGGGGGCAATTGGGGGGGCAATGGGGGGAATTGGGGGGATATTGGGGGCAATGGGGGGATATTGGGGGGCAATTGGGGACATCGGGGGCAGTTGGGGACATTGGGGGGGCAGTGGGGGGGCATTCGGGGGCAATGGGGGGAATTGGGGGGGATATTGGGGGCAATGGGGGGGATATTGGGGGGCACTGAGGGGCATTAGGGGGATATTGGGGGCAATGGGGGAATATTGGGGGGCAATGGGGGACATCGGGGGCAATTGGGACATTGGGGGCAATGGGGGGGCAGTGGGGGGATATTGGGGGCCAATGGGGAACATCGGGGGCAGTTGGGGACATTGGGGGGCAGTGGGGGGCATTCGGGCAATGGGGGGAATTGGGGGGGATATTGGGGGCAATGGGGGGGATATTGGGGGGCAATGGGGACATCGGGGGCAATTGGGGACATTGGGGGGGCAATGGGGGGATATTGGGGGGCACTGGGGGACATCGGGGGCAATTGGGGACATTGGGGGGGCAGTGGGGGGGCATTCGGGGGCAATGGGGGGAATTGGGGGGATATTGGGGCAATGGGGGGGATATTGGGGGGCAGTGAGGGGCATTAGGGGATATTGGGGGGCAATGGGGGACATCGGGGGCAGTGGGGGGGCAATGGGGGAATTGGGGGGATTTTGGGGGGCAGTGGGGGACATCGGGGGCATTGGGGGGATATTGGGGGCTAGTGAGGGGCAATTGGGGGGCATTCGGGGGCATTGGAGGATATTGGGGGGCACTGGGGGACATCGGGGGGCAATGGGGGGCCATTGGGGGCAATATTGGGTGGCACTGGGGGACATTGGGGGCAATGGGGGCAATTGGGGGCATTGGGGGGCATTCGGGGGGGCATTGGAGGATTTTTGGGGGGCACTGGGGACATTGGGGGTCAATGGGGGGGCATTGGGGAGCAATTGGGGGGCATTGGGGGGCAATGGGGGGCAGTGGGGGGGAAATTGGGGGGCATTGGGGAATATTGGGGGACATTGAGGGGGGCAATTGGGGACATTGGGGGCAATTGGGGACAATGGGGGTTATTGGGGGTTACTTTGGGGGGGCAATGGGGACATTGAGAGGCAGAGGGGGGGCATTGGGGGGGTATTGGGGGACAGTGGGGGGGCAGTGGGGGGCGTTAGGGGGGTATTGGGGGGCACTGGGGGGGTATTGGGGGACATTGGGGGGGCAATGGGGTCTTGGGGGCATCGGGGGGCATTTGGGGATATTGGGGGGCAAAAAGGGGCATTGGGGGACATTGGGGGGAATTGGGAACATTGGGGAGATATTGGGGGGCACTGGGGGGGTCCCCAAAACCAAAGCCCCCCCAGAAAGCAGCGACGACCACGATTTATTGCAAATGGGGGGGGGGGAGGGGAAGGGGGGGGGCGGCACCCCCAAACCCCGGGGGGGGGTCCCTTTTGGGGGGAGGGGCCAAAGACTCACCCTGAGGTGGGGGAGGGGTCCCCAATTTGGAAGGGACTTTGGGGGGGGGGGGAGGAGGAGTTTGGGTTTTGGGGTGTCCCCAAGCACCCCTCCCCCCATCATTTTGACCCCCCCCAAGGTGAGGAACCCCCATTTCTGAGCCCCCCCCCCCATGCTCCAAGGTGGGGAACCCCAACTTTTGAGCCCCTTCAAGGTGAGGAACCCCAACTTTTGAGCCCCCCCAAGTTGAAGAACCCCCAATTTGACCCTAAAGGTGGAGAACCCCAACTTTTGAGCCCCCCCCGAGATGAAGAACCCCAACTTTTGATCCCTCCCCATATCCCAAAGTGCAGAACCCCAACTTTTGAGCCTCCCCAAGTTGAGGAACCCCCATTTCTGACCCCCCCCAGGTGAGGAACCCCAACTTTTGAAGACCCCAAGCTGAGGAACCCCAACTTTTGAGCTCCCCAAGATGAGGAAACCCCATTTTTGAGCCCCTTCAAGGTGAGGAACCCCAACTTTTGAGCCCTCCCCACATCCCAAAGTGCAGAACCCCAACTTTTGAGCCCCCCCAAGTTGAAGAACCCCCAATTTGAGCCCCTCAAGGTGGAGAACCCCAACTTTTGAGGCCCTCAAGATGAGGAACCCCAACTTTTGAACCCTCTCCGTGTCTCAAAGTGGAGAACCCCAACTTTTGAGCCTCCCCAAGTTGAGGAACCCCGATTTTTGACCCCCCCCCAGGTGAGGAACCCCAACTTTTGAGCCCCTTCAAGGTGAGGAACCCCAACTTTTGAGCCCCCCAGGGTCAAGAACCCCCAATTTGACCCCTAAAGGTGGAGAACCCCAACTTTTGAGCCCCCCCCGAGATGAAGAACCCCAACTTTTGATCCCTCCCCATATCCCAAAGTGCAGAACCCCAACTTTTGAGACCCCCCAGGTTGAAGAACCCCCATTTTTGACCCCCCCAGGTGAGGAACCCCAACTTTTGAGCCCCCCAAGATGAGAAAACCCCACTTTAGAGCCCTTCAAGGTGAGGAACCCCAACTTTTGAGCCCCCCTAAGATGAGGAACCCCCATTTTTGAGCCCTTCAAGATGAGGAACCCCAACTTTTGATCCCTCCCCACATCCCAACGTGGAGAACCCCAACTTTTGAGCCTCCTCAAGTTGAAGAACCCCCACTTTTGAGCCCCTTCATGGTGAGGAACCCCAACTTTTGAGCCTCCCCAAGTTGAAGAACCCCCATTTCTGAGTCCCCCCAGGTGAGGAACCCCAACTTTTGAACCCTTCAAGATGAGGAACCCCAACTTTTGATCCCTCCCCACATCCCAACGTGGAGAACCCCAACTTTTGAGCCTCCCCAAGTTGAAGAACCCCCATTTCTGAGCCCTCCAATGTGGAGAACCCCAACTTTTGACCCCCCCCAAGATGAGAAAACCCCACTTTAGAGCCCTTCCAGGTGAGGAACCCCAACTTTTGAAGACCCCAAGCTGAGGAACCCCAACTTCTGATCCCTCCCCACATCCCAAAGTGCAGAACCCCAACTTTTGAGCCCCCCCAAGGTCAAGACCCCCCATTTTTGCCCCCCCCAAGCTAAGAACCCCCCACTTTGGAGCCCCTCAAGCTGAAGAACCCCAACTTCCACCCCCACCTCAAGGTATGGGGTGTGTCCCCCCCCAACCCCCTCCACTCAGAGGACGCCGCAGGTGGCCGAGCGCGTCCCCCCCGCGCCCGGCGCCTTCCCGGGGTCCAGATCCGGGGGGACGGTGCCGGGGTCCCCCCAAACGTTGAGCTCTTCGAAGACCCCCGTCTCGATGAGCTCTTCCTGCCAAGGGACGGCGACGGTGCCCGAGGCGAAGGCGTCGGCGATGGCGGCGTCGCTCGCGTCCAACTCCACGCCCCGGACGGTGGAGAAGGCCCCGACGTCACCCAAGTCCTTGGCGTAGACGCGGCGCGGGTCCGGCACGAACGGGGGGGGCACCAAGCCTTGGGGTGCAAGGGGGGGGACACACAGAGGTGAAGAGGAGGGGTCTCCAAAGCATCGTCGACCAATGGGGAGGAGGTGATGGGGAAGAAGGGTTGGAGAAGCCAATGGTGGGTGGAGACGCCCAACGTACGATGGGACCCAATGCCATGGGGTCCGACACCCATTGGGACCCCTTCCATGGGATCCCCTTCAAGGGGAGCCAAAGGTCAATGGAGACCCCAATCTTGAGCACCCAACACCCACTGGGACCCCCTTCCATGGGACCCCCTTCCATGGGAGCCAAAGGTCAATGGAGACCCCAACCTTGAGCACCCAATGCATGATGAGACCCAGTTCCATGGGATCCGACACCCACTGGGACCCCTTCCATGGGATCCCCTTCAAGGGGAGCCAAAGGTCAATGGAGACCCCAATCTTGAGCACCCAATGCATGATGAGACCCAGTTCCATGGGATCTCCTTCAATGGGAGCCAAAGGTCAATGGAGACCCCAATCTTGAGCACCCAACACCCACTGGGACCCCCTTCCATGGGACCCAGTTCCATGGGATCTCCTTCAAGGGGAGCCAAAGGTCAATGGAGACCCCAACCTTGAGCACCCAACACCCACTGGGACCCCCTTCCATGGGAGCCAAAGGTCAATGGAGACCCCAATCTTGAGCACCCAACACCCACTGGGACCCCCTTCCATGGGACCCCCTTCCATGGGAGCCAAAGGTCAATGGAGACCCCAACCTTGAGCACCCAATGCATGATGGGACCCAGTTCCATGGCATCCAACACCCACTGGGACCCCTTTCCATGGGATCCCCTTCAAGGGGAGCCAAAGGTCAATGGAGACCCCAACCTTGAGCACCCAATGCATGATGAGACCCAGTTCCATGGGATCCCCTTCAATGGGAGCCAAAGGTCAATGGAGACCCCAACCTTGAGCACCCAACGCATGATGGGACCCAGTTCCATGGCATCCAACACCCACTGGGACCCCTTTCCATGGGACCCCCTTCAATGGGAGCCAAAGGTCAATGGAGACCCCAATGTTGAGCACCCAACACCCACTGGGACCCCCTTCCATGGAAGCCAAAGGTCAATGGAGACCCCAATCTTGAGCACCCAACACCCACTGGGACCCCTTTCCATGGGACCCCCTTCAAAGGGAGCCAAAGGTCAATGGAGACCCCAATCTTGAGCACCCAACACCCACTGGAACCCCCTTCCATGGGAGCCAAAGGTCAATGGAGACCCCAACCTTGAGCACCCAATGCATGATGGGACCCAGTTCCATGGCATCCAACACCCACTGGGACCCCTTTCCATGGGACCCCCTTCAAGGGGAGCCAAAGGTCAATGGAGACGCCAATGTTGAGCACCCAACACCCACTGGGACCCCCTTCCATGGGAGCCAAAGGTCAATGGAGACCCCAACCTTGAGCACCCAATGCATGATGAGACCCAGTTCCATGGGATCTCCTTCCATGGGAGCCAAAGGTCAATGGAGACCCCAACCTTGAGCACCCAACACCCACTGGGACCCCTTTCCATGGGAGCCAAAGGTCAATGGAGACCCCAACCTTGAGCACCCAATGCATGATGGGACCCAGTTCCATGGGATCTCCTTCAATGGGAGCCAAAGGTCAATGGAGACCCCCAACAGCCATTGGGATCCCCTTCCATTGGACCCCTCTCCATGGGACCCCCTTCCATGGGAGCCAAAGGTCAATGGAGACCCCATTCTTGGCCACCCAACGCCCATTGAGAACCTCAATCCTGGAGCCCCCAACACCCATTGGAAGCTCCTTCCATGACCACCCAACACCCATCGTAGACCCAAGTTCCAGAGCGCCCAATGCCCATTGAAGACCCCACTCTTGGCCACCCAAAGCCCTTTGAGAACCTCAATCCTGGAGCACCCAATGCCCATTGAAGACCCCACTCTTGGCCACCCAATGCCCATTGAAGACCCCACTCTTGGCCACCCAATGCCCATTGAAGACCCCAATCTTGGGCACCCAACTCCCATTGAGAACCTCAATCCTGGAGCACCCAACACCCATTGGAAGCTCCTTCCATGACCACCCAACGCCCATTGAAGACCCCATTCTTGGCCACCCAATGCCCGTTGAAGACCCCACTCTTGGCCACCCAACGCCCTTTGAGAAGCTCAATCCTGGAGCACCCAATGCCCATTGAAGACCCCATTCTTGGCCACCCAATGCCCATTGAAGACCCCATTCTTGGCCACCCAATGCCCATTGAAGACCCCAATCTTGGCCACCCAACACCCATTGAGAAGCTCAATCCTGGAGCACCCAACACCCATTGAAGACCCCATTCTTGGCCACCCAACGCCCTTTGAGAACCTCAATCCTGGAGCACCCAATGCCCATTGAAGACCCCATTCTTGGCCACCCAATGCCCATTGAAGACCCCAATCTTGGGCACCCAACTCCATTGAGAAGCTCAATCCTGGAGCACCCAACACCCATTGAAGACCCCACTCTTGGCCACCCAATGCCCATTGAAGACCCCATTCTTGGCCACCCAATGCCCATTGAGAACCTCAATCCTGGAGCACCCAATGCCCATTGAAGACCCCAATCTTGGCCACCCAACGCCCTTTGAGAACCTCAATCCTGGAGCCCCCGACGCCCCTCGGGTCCCACCCCACCCCACCCCACCCCACCCCACCCCACCCCACCCCCCCCCCCGGGCGTTACCTGCCTCGAGGCGCCCCCAGTTGATGTCGGCGAAGAGCGGCTGCGCCTTCACCTGGGCGCAGTCGTTGCCGCGGAAGCCCAGGCGGGCGGCGGCGTCCTTGGCCAGGAGCCCCTCGCAGGCCGCGCGCGCCGCGGGGCTGAAGCGCTCCGAGTAGCTCACGGGGTCCTGGAGGATGCGTCGCGTCACCTCCTTGTTCTCCACCTGGGGGAGAGGGCGACGGCGTTCCTGAGGGACCTGGGGCTTCCTGGGAACCCCGGGGTGGGAATTGGGGACCTTCTGGTGGCGTCTGGAAGGTTCCTGGGGGTTCCTGAGGGGTTCTTGAGGGTCCTGGGGGATCCTGGAAGCCCTGGGGTGACAATTATGGGGTTCCTGGTGGTTCCTGAGGGGTTCTTGGGGCTTCCTGGGGCTTCCTGGAAGCCCTGGGATGGAAATTATGTGGTTCCTGGGGGGTTCTTGAGGGCCCTGGGGGTTCCTGGAGGCCATGGGATGGAAATTATGGGTTTCCTGGTGATTCCTGAGGGGTTCTTGGGGGTTCCTGAGGGGTTCTTGATGGTTCCTGAGGGGTTCTTGAGGGTCCTGAGGCTTCCTGGAAGCCCTGGGATGGAAATTATGGGGTTCCTGAGGGGTTCTTGAGGTCCTTGGAGTTTTCTGGAAGCCCTGGGATGGAAATTATGGGTTTCCTGGTGGTTCCCAAGGGGTTCTTGAGGGCCCTGGGGGTTCCTGGAGGCCATGGGATGGAAACTATGGGGTTCCTGGTGGTTCCTGAGAGGTTCCTGGTGGTTCCCGAAGGGTTCTTGAGGGCTCTGGGCGTTCCTGGAAGCCCTGGGATGGAAATTATGGGTTTCCTGGTGGTTCCTGAGGGGTTCTTGGGGGTTCCCGAGGGGTTCTTGAGGGCCCTGGCGGTTCCTGGTAGCCCTGGGATGTAAATTATGGGGTTCCTGACAGGTTCTTGAGGGCCCTGGGGGTTCCTGGAGGCCATGGGATGGAAATTATGGGTTTCCTGGTGGTTCCTGAGGGGTTCTTGGGGGTTCCTGAGGGGTTCTTGAGGGCCCTGAGGCTTCCTGGAAGCCCTGGGATGGAAATTATGGGTTTCCTTGTGGTTCCTGAGGGGTTCTTGGGGGTTCCTGAGGGGTTCTTGGTGGTTCCTGAGGGGTTCTTGAGGGTCCTGAGGGGTTCTTGAGGGTCCTGAGGCTTCCTGGAAGCCCTGGGATGGAAATTATGGGGTTCCTGAGGGGTTCTTGAGGGCCTTGGAGTTTTCTGGAAGCCCTGGGATGGAAATTATGGGTTTCCTGGTGGTTCCTGAGGGGTTCTTGGGGGTTCCTGAGGGGTTCTTGAGGGTCTTGGAGTTTTCTGGAAGCCCTGGGATGGAAATTATGGGGTTCCTGAGGGGTTCTTGAGGGTCTTGGGTGGTTCTGGAAGCCCTGGGATGGAAATTATGGGGTTCCTGGTGGTTCCTGAGAGGTTCCTGGTGGTTCCTGAGAGGTTCTTGAGGGCCCTGGGGGTTCCTGGAAGCCCTGGGATGGAAATTATGGGGTTCCTGAGGGGTTCTTGAGGGCCTTGGAGTTTTCTGGAAGCCCTGGGATGGAAATTATGGGTTTCCTGGTGGTTCCCAAGGGGTTCTTGAGGGCCCTGGGGGTTCCTGGAGGCCATGGGATGGAAATTATGGGTTTCCTGGTGGTTCCTGAGGGGTTCTTGAGGGCCCTGGCGGTTCCTGGTAGCCCTGGGATGTAAATTATGGGGTTCCTGACAGGTTCTTGAGGGCCCTGGGGGTTTCTGGAGGCCATGGGGTGTAAATTATGGGGTTCCTGGTGGTTCCTGAGAGGTTCCTGGTGGTTCCCAAAGGGTTCTTGAGGGTCCTGGGGCTTTCTGGAAGCCCTGGGATGGAAATTATGGGTTTCCTGGTGGTTCCTGAGGGGTTCTTGGGGCTTCCTGAGGGGTTCTTGAGGGCCCTGAGGGTTCTTGGAAGCCCTGGGATGGAAATTATGGGTTTCCTGGTGGTTCCCAAGGGGTTCTTGAGGGCCCTGGGGGTTCCTGGAGGCCATGGGATGGAAACTATGGGGTTCCTGGTGGTTCCTGAGAGGTTCCTGGGGGTTCCTGAGGAGTTCTTGAGGGCTCTGGGCGTTCCTGGAAGCCCTGGGATGGAAATTATGTGGTTCCTGGGGGGTTCTTGAGGGCCCTGGGGATTCATGGAGGCTATGGGATGGAAATTATGGGTTTCCTGGTGGTTCCTGAGGGGTTCTTGGTGGTTCCTGAGGGGTTCTTGAGGGTCCTGAGGCTTCCTGGAAGCCCTGGGATGGAAATTATGGGGTTCCTGAGGGGTTCTTGAGGGCCTTGGAGTTTTCTGGAAGCCCTGGGATGGAAATTATGGGTTTCCTGGTGGTTCCTGAGGGGTTCTTGGGGGTTCCTGAGGGGTTCTTGAGGGTCTTGGAGTTTTCTGGAAGCCCTGGGATGGAAATTATGGGTTTCCTGGTGGTTCCTGAGGGGTTCTTGGTGGTTCCTGAGGGGCTCTTGAGGGTCCTGAGGCTTCCTGGAAGCCCTGGGATGGAAATTATGGGGTTCCTGAGGGGTTCTTGAGGGCCTTGGAGTTTTCTGGAAGCCCTGGGATGGAAATTATGGGTTTCCTGGTGGTTCCTGAGGGGTTCTTGGGGGTTCCTGAGGGGTTCTTGAGGGTCTTGGAGTTTTCTGGAAGCCCTGGGATGGAGATTATGGGGTTCCTGGGGGGTTCTTGAGGGTCTTGGGTGGTTCTGGAAGCCCTGGGGTGTTAATTATGGGGTTCTGGTGGCTCCTGGAAGGTTCCTGGTGGTTCCTGAGAGGTTCTTGGAGGTCCTGAGGGTTCCTGGAAGCCCTGGGGTGTTACTTATGGGGTCCCTGGTGGTTCCTGGGAGGTCCTGGGGGCCCTGTGGGTGGGTGGGGGGGGTCCCAGGGCAGGGGGGGGGGGGGCACCTTCTCCCCGCGCTGCCGGAAGGGGCCCTTGGCCTCCAGCATCTCGTAGAGCGTCACCCCCAGCGTGAAGTAATCGACGGCGCAGTCGTACTCCTCGTCCCGCAGCACCTCGGGGGCCATGAACCCTGGGGGGGGGGGGCACAGGTGTCCAGGGGGGTCCCAGGTGTCCAGGGGGGTCCCAGGTGTCCAGGGGGGTCCCGGGTATAAAGGGGGGGGTCCCAGGTGTCCAAGGGGGTCCCAGGTGTCCAGGGGGGGTCCCAGGTGTAAAGGGGGGGGGGGGTCCCAGGTGTAAGGGGGGGTCCCAGGTGTCCATGGGGGTCATAGGTGCTGGGGGGGGGGGTCCCAGGTGGCCAGGGGGGTCCCAGGTGTCCAAGGGGGTCATAGGAGTCCAGGGGGGGGGTCCCAGGTGTCCAGGGGGTCCCAGGAGTCCAGGGGGGGGTCCCAGGTGTAAGGGGGGGTCCCAGGTGTCCATGGGGGTCCCAGGTGTCCAGGGGGGGTCCCAGGTATAAAGGGGGGGGGGGGGTCCCAGGTGTCCATGGGAGTCATAGGTGCTGGGGGGGGGGGAGGGTCCCAGGTGTCCAGGGGGGGGTCCCAGGTGTCCAGGGGGGTCCCAGGTATAAAGGGGGGGGTCCCAGGTGTCCGAGGGGGTCCCAGGTGTCCAGGGGGGGTCCCAGGTGTAAGGGGGGGTCCCAGGTGTCCAGGGGGGTCCCAGGTGTGCTGGAGGGGGGGTCCCAGGTGTCCAGGGGGGGTCCCAGGTGTCCAGGGGTGTCTCAGGTGTCCAAGGGGGTCCCAGGTGTCCAGGGGGGGTCCCAGGTATAAAGGGGGGGGGTCCCAGGTGTCCATGGGAGTCATAGGTGCTGGGGGGGGGAGGGTCCCAGGTGTCCAGGGGGGGGGTCCCAGGTGTCCAGGGGTGGTCCCAGGTGTAAAGGGGGGGTCCCAGGTGTCCAGGGGGTCCCAGGAGTCCAGGGGGGGGTCCCAGGTGTAAGGGGGGGTCCCAGGTGTCCATGGGGGTCCCAGGTGTGCTGGAGGGGGGGTCCCAGGTGTCCAGGGGGGGTCCCAGGTGTCCAGGGGGGTCTCAGGTGTCCAGGGGGGTCTCAGGTGTCCAGGGGGGGTCCCAGGTATAAAGGGGGGGGGTCCCAGGTGTCCATGGGAGTCATAGGTGCTGTGGGGGGGGGTTGGGTCCCAGGTGTCCAGGGGGCTCCCAGGTGTCCGAGGGGGTCATAGGAGTCCAGGGGGGGTCCCAGGTGTAAGGGGGGGGTCCCAGGTGTCCATGGGGGTCATAGGTGTCCAGGGGGGGTCCCAGGTGTGCTGGAGGGGGGCTCCCAGGTGTCCAGGGGGGGTCTCAGGTGTCCAAGGGGGTCCCAGGTATAAAGGGGGGGGTCCCAGGTGTCCATGGGAGTCATAGGTGCTGGGGGGGGGGGGAGGGTCCCAGGTGTCCAGGGGGGTCCCAGGTATAAAGGGGGGGGTCCCAGGTGTCTGAGGGGGTCATAGGAGTCCAGGGGTGGTCCCAGGTGTAAAGGGGGGGTCCCAGGTGTCCAGGGGGGTCTCAGGAGTCCAGGGGGGGGGTCCCAGGTGTAAGGGGGGGGTCCCAGGTATAAAGGGGGGGTCCCAGGTGTCCAGGGGGGGTCCCAGGTGTAAGGGGGGGGGGGTCCCAGGTGTAAGGGGGGGGGGGGTCCCAGGTATCCAGGGGGGTCCCAGGTGTAAGGGGGGGGGGGTCCCAGGTGTAAAGGGGGGTCCCAGGTGTCCAGGGGGGGGGTCCCAGGTGTCCATTGGGAGGACCCCCACATCTCCCCCTGTCCCCCCCATCCCCAATGCCCCCCCTGTACCCCCCAATCCCCCCCCCCTTTCCCCCCCCCCTCACCGGGGGTCCCGGCGTAGCCCCGGGTTTTGCTCTCCCCGTCCTTCAGCTCCACGGCCAAGCCCAGGTCGGACAGACGGACATGGCCTGGGGGGGGGGGGCACGGACACCGGTGACCCCCAGGGACCCCCGATGTCCCCCCAAAGCCCCCCAATGCCCCTCAATCTCCCCAATGCACCCCAATGCCCCCCAGTGCCCTCCAATGTCCCCCAGTGCCCCCCAACGCCCCCAATGCCCCCAGTGCCCCCCATCTCCCCAAAGCCCCCAGTGCCCCCAGTGCCCCCCAATGCCCCCAGTGTCCCCCAGTGCTCCCAGTGCCCCCCATCTCCCCAAGGCCCCCAGTGCCCCCCATCCCCCCAATGCCCCCAGTGCCCCCCAATGCCCCCCAGTGCCCCCAGTGCCCCCCAGTGCTCCCAGTGTCCCCAGTGCCCCCCATCTCCCCAAAGCCCCCAGTGCCCCCCAATGCCCCCAGTGTCCCCCAGTGCTCCCAGTGCCCCCAGTGCCCCCCATCTCCCCAAGGCCCCCAGTGCCCCCCAACACCGCCAGTGCCCCCCATCTCCCCAAGGCCCCCAGTGCCCCCCAACGCCCCCAGTGCCCCCCAGTGCCCCCAGTGCCCCCGAATGCCCCCAGTGGCCCCCATCCCCCCAGTGCCCCCCATCTCCCCAAGGCCCCCAGTGCCCCCCAATGCCCCCAGTGCCCCCCATCCCCCCAATGCCCCCAGTGCCCCCCAAGGCCCCCAGTGCCCCCCAATGCCCCCAGTGCCCCCCATCTCCCCAAAGCCCCCAGTGCCCCCCAATGCCCCCAGTGTCCCCCAGTGCTCCCAGTGCCCCCCATCTCCCCAAGGCCCCCAGTGCCCCCCATCCCCCCAATGCCCCCAGTGCCCCCCATCCCCCCAATGCCCCCTGTGCCCCCCAATGCCCCCAGTGCCCCCCAATGACCCCAGTGCCCCCCATCCCCCCAGTGCCCCCCAGTGCCCCCAGTGCCCCCCAGTGCCCCCCATCCCCCCAGTGCCCCCCAACGCCCCCAGTGCCCCCAGTGCCCCCCAGTGCCCCCCATCCCCCCAGTGCCCCCCAGTGCCCCCCATTCCCCCAGTGCCCCCCATTCCCCCAGTGCCCCCCATCCCCCCATCCCCCCAGTGCCCCCCAGTGCCCCCCATTCCCCCAGTGCCCCCCATCCCCCCAGTGCCCCCCATTCCCCCAGTGCCCCCAATGCCCCCCATCCCCCCAGTGCCCCCCAGTGCCCCCCCCCGGCGTCACCGGCGTCGTCGAGGAGGACGTTCTCGGGCTTGAGGTCGCGGTAGACGATGCGGTGCTGGTGCAGGTGCTCCAGGCCCAGCAGGATCTGCGCCGCGTAGAAGACGGCGCGCGGCTGCGCCAGCCCCGGGTGCTCCTCGTCCACGTTGTAGATGTGGTACCTGGGCACGGCGAGGGCACCCGGAGACCATGGGGGACCCACGGGGACCACGGGGACCCCAACGGGACCCCAACGGGACCCCAAGGGGACCCACGGGACCCACGGGGACCATAGGGACCCCAACGGGACCCATAGGGACCATGGGGACCCCAAGGGGACCCACGGGGACCACAGGGACCCCAACGGGACCCCAACGGGACCCCAACGGGACCCACGGGGACCATAGGGACCACAGGGACCCCAAGGGGACCCCAACGGGACCCACGGGACCCACGGGGACCATAGGGACCCCAACGGGACCCATAGAGACCATGAGGACCCCAAAGGGACCCATAGGGACCACAGGGACCCCAACGGGACCCACGGGACCCACGGGGACCACAGGGACCCCAACGGGACCCACGGGGACCATAGGGACCCCAATGGGACCCATAGAGACCATGAGGACCCCAAAGGGACCCATAGGGACCATGGGGACCCCAAGGGGACCCACAGGGACCACAGGGACCCCAACGGGACCCATGGGGACCATAGGGACCCATAGAGAGCATAGGGACCCCATAGAGACCATGGAGACCCCAAAGGGACCCATAGGGACCCAAAGGGACCATGGGGACCCCAACGGGACCCCAACGGGACCCACGGGACCCACGGGGACCATAGGGACCCCAACGGGACCCATAGAGACCATGAGGACCCCAAAGGGACCCATAGGGACCATGGGGACCCCAACAGGACCCCCGGGGACCACAGGGACCCCAACGGGACCCACGGGGACCACAGGGACCCCAAGGGGACCCCAAGGGGACCCCAATGGGACCCCAACGGGACCCCAATGGGACCCACGGGGACCATAGGGACCCCAATGGGACCCATAGAGACCATGAGGACCCCAAAGGGACCCATAGGGACCATAGAGACCCCAAAGGGACCCACGGGACCCACGGGGACCATAGGGACCTCAACGGGACCCCAACGGGACCCACGGGGACCACAGGGACCCCAAGGGGACCCCAAGGGGACCCCAACGGGGACCATAGGGACCCCAACGGGACCCACGGGACTCATAGAGACCATGGGGACCCCAAAAGGACCCATAGGGACCCAAAGGGACCCAAAGGGATCCATAGGGACCATGGGGACCCCAACGGGACCCACAGGGACCACAGGGACCCATGGGGACCCACAGGACCCATAGAGACCCCAACGGGACCCTTAAGGACCCCAAAGGGACCCATAGAGACCATGAGGACCCCAAAGGGACCCATAGGGACCATGGGGACCCCAAAGGGACCCAGAGGGACGTCCACGTGTGGCACCTCCTCCATGGGTGGCACCTCAACATGTTATGGACACACCAAGGGCACACCAAGGGCACGGCAAGGACACACCAAGGCCATGCCAAGGGCACACCAAGGCCATGCCAAGGATATATCAAGGGCACCCCAAGGGCACGCCAAGGCCATGCCAAGGGCACACCAAAGCCATGCCAAGGATATATCAAGGGCACACCAAGGCCATGCCAAGGTCATGCCAAGGCCATGCCAAGGGCACACCAAGGGCACACCAAGGCCATGCCAAGGGCACACCAAGGCCATGCCAAGGCCATGCCAAGGATATATCAAGGGCACAACAAGGCCACACCAAGGCCATGCCAAGGGCACACCAAGGCCATGCCAAGGATATATCAAGGGCACACCAAGGCCATGCCAAGGCCATGCCAAGGGCACACCAAGGCCATGCCAAGGATATATCAAGGGCACAACAAGGCCATGCCAAGGGCACACCAAGGCCATGCCAAGGGCACACCAAGGCCATGCCAAGGATATATCAAGGGCACAACAAGGCCATGCCAAGGCCATGCCAAGGGCACACCAAGGCCACGCCAAGGGCACACCAAGGCCATGCCAAGGATATATCAAGGGCACACCAAGGCCATGCCAAGGGCACACCAAGGCCATGCCAAAGATATATCAAGGGCACACCAAGGCCACACCAAGGCCATGCCAAGGCCATGCCAAGGATTTATCAAGGGCACACCAAGGCCACACCAAGGGCACACCAAGGCCATGCCAAGGATATATCAAGGGCACACCAAGGCCACACCAAGGGCACACCAAGGCCATGCCAAGGCCATGCCAAGGATATATCAAGGTCACACCAAGGCCATGCCAAGGGCACACCAAGGCCATGCCAAGGATATATCAAGGTCACACCAAGGCCACGCCAAGGGCACACCAAGGCCATGCCAAGGATATATCAAGGGCACACCAAGGCCATGCCAAGGGCACACCAAGGCCATGCCAAGGATATATCAAGGGCACACCAAGGCCACGCCAAGGGCACACCAAGGCCATGCCAAGGGCACACCAAGGCCATGCCAAGGATATATCAAGGGCACACCAAGGCCACGCCAAGGGCACGCCAAGGCCATGCCAAGGATTTATCAAGGGCACACCAAGGCCACACCAAGGCCATGCCAAGGCCATGCCAAGGATATATCAAGGGCACAACAAGGCCACACCAAGGGCACACCAAGGCCATGCCAAGGATATATCAAGGGCACACCAAGGCCACACCAAGGGCACGCCAAGGCCATGCCAAGGCCATGCCAAGGATATATCAAGGGCACACCAAGGCCACGCCAAGGGCACGCCAAGGCCATGCCAAGGATATATCAAGGGCACACCAAGGCCATGCCAAGGGCACACCAAGGCCATGCCAAGGATATATCAAGGGCACACCAAGGCCATGCCAAGGCCATGCCAAGGATATATCAAGGCCACACCAAGGGCACGCCAAAGGCACGCCAAGGCCATGCCAAGGATATATCAAGGGCACAACAAGGCCACGCCAAGGGCACGCCAAGGCCATGCCAAGGATATATCAAGGGCACACCAAGGCCATGCCAAGGGCACACCAAGGCCATGCCAAGGATATATCAAGGGCACGCCAAGGCCATGCCAAGGGCACACTAAGGGCACACCAAGGGCACGCCAAGGGCACGCCAAGGCCGCGCCAGGGCCGCGCTCACCGCAGGTCGCCGCCGTTCATGAGGGTCATGACGAGGCAGAGGTCGGTCTTGGTCTGGAAGGCGCAGGCCAAGGAGACGATGAAGCGGCTGTGGACGCGCGCCAGGATCCGCTTCTCCACCAGCGCCGCCTGCGCACGGAGACGGCCGCGGCTGCACCGGGGGGGGGCACCGGGGGGGGCACCGGGAACGGGGGGACCTTGGGGGGACCTTGGGGAACCGTGGGGACACCACAGGGGATCCACAGGAGGACCATGGCGGGGACAATGGGGGGGGACATCATGGGGATGCCGTGGGGGCAACACGGGGGCGACATGGGGGGGACCATGGGGGGACCTTGGGGGCACCAGAGGGGGACCATGAGGGGGGACCAAGGGGGGACAATGGGGGGACCATGGGGGGACCTTGGGGGCACCAGAGGGGGACCATGAGGGGACACCAAGGGGGGACAATGGGGGGATTATGGGGGCACCATGGGGGCACCAGAGGGGGACCATGAGGGGACACCAAGGGGGGACAATGGGGGGACCATGGGGGGACCTTGGGGGCACCAGAGGGGGACAACGAGGGGACAGCAAGGGGGGACCAAGGGGGCACTTTGGGGGCACCACGAGGACACCCAAGAGGGGCATCAGAGGGGGACCATGAGGGGACAATGGGGGGACCATGGGGCACTTTGGGGGCACCACGAGGACATCCAAGAGGGGCACAACAGGGGGACCACGAGGGGACAGCAAGGGGACAACACGGGGGGACAATGGGGGGATCATGGGGGGACCATGGGGGCACTTTGGGGGCACCACAGGGGGACACAAAGGGGGGACAATGGGGGGGACCACGGGGACAGGAAGGCAGGAGCACGGGGGGAGCATGGGGACACCAAGGGGACGTCAAGGGGACGTCAAGGGGGCACCATGGGGACATGGAGGGGGCACAAACCCAAGGAGAACACGGGAGGAACACGCCAAGGCCATGAAGAGGGGACACACCAAGGCCATGAAGAGGGGACACACCAAGGAGAACATGGGAGGAACACACCAAGGCCATGAAGAGGGGACACACCAAGGCCAGGAAGGTGGCACAAACCCAAGCAGAACATGGGAGGAACATGCCAAGGCCATGAAGAGGGGACACACCAAGGCCATGAAGAGGGGACACACCAAGGAGAACATGGGAGGAACACACTAAGGCCATGAACAGGGGACATGCCAAGGCCACATAGATGGGACACACCAAGCAGAACACGGGAGGAACACGCCAAGGCCATGAACAGGGGACACACCAAGGAGAACATGGGAGGAACACACTAAGGCCACGTAGATGGGACATCAAGAACACGGGAGGAACATGCCAAGGCCATGAAGAGAGGACACACCCAAGCAGAACACGGGAGGAACACGCCAAGGCCATGAACAGGGGACACACCAAGGCCACGTAGATGGGACACCAAAGAGAACACGGGAGGAACACGCCAAGGCCACGTAGATGGGACACACCAAGCAGAACACGGGAGGAGCACGCCAAGGCCACGAAGCTGACCCCGTGTCCCCCCCCCACCTCGTAGCCCTGGCGCTTCTTGAGGCGCTTCTTGTTGAGGCGTTTGTTGGCGAACATCTTGCCGGTGGCGCGGCGCTGGCAGGCGCAGACCTCGCCGAAGCCCCCCTTGCCCAACACCCGGAACTCCACGAAGGCCTCGGCTCCCACCGGTTGCTCCTCCAACCACTTGAACTGCAGGAAGCGCCCGAACTCCAGCGACGCCCGGTACGGCGCCCAGGCCCCCCCTTCCAGGTGCCGCAGCAGCTCCTGCCGCGCCGCCGAGAAATCGTCCTCCGAGGCGGCTGCGGGAGTTGGGAGAGGGGACGTGGACACTGTTAGGGGAAGGTGGGCACCGTGGGAGGGGTGGGGTGGGCATCTTTGGGGGGGTCTGGGCACCATTGGGGGTGTCGTGGTCATCTTTGGGGGGGTCTGGCCACTATTGGGGGTGTCATGGCCACCATTGGGGGATCACGAGCATCATTGGGGGTGTCTTGGCCACCATTGGGGGGGGTTATGACCATCTTTGGGGGGTCACGAGCATCATTGGGGGCGTCATGGCCACCATTGGAGGTGTCTTGGCCACCATTGGGGGTGTCGTGGTCATCTTTGGGGGTGTCTTGGCCACTATTGGGAGTGTCGTGGCCACCATTGGGGGGGTTATGACCACCTTTGGGGGGTCACGAGCATCATTGGGGGTGTCTTGGCCACCATTGGGGGTGTCGTGGTCATCTTTGGGGGTGTCGTGGCCACTATTGGGGGTGTCTTGGCCACCATTGGGAGTGTCGTGGCCACCATTGGGGGGGTTATGACCACCTTTGGGGGGTCACGAGCATCATTGGGGGTGTCTTGGCCACCTTTGGGGGTGTCTTGGCCACCTTTCGGGGGGTCACAAGCATCATTGGGGGCGTCATGGCCACCATTGGAGGTGTCTTGGCCACCATTGGGGGTGTCATGGCCACCTTTGGGGGGGTCTTGGCCACCTTTGGGGGGGTCTGGGCACCATTGGGGGTGTCGTGGCCACTATTGGGGGAGTCAGGAGCATCATTGGGGGTGTCTTGGCCACCTTTGGGGGGGTCTGGGCACCATTGGGGGTGTCGTGGTCATCTTTGGGGGGGTTATGACCACCTTTGGGGGGTCACGAGCATCATTGGGGGTGTCTTGGCCACCATTGGGGGTGTCTTGGCCACCTTTGGGGGTGTCGTGGCCACCTTTGGGGGGGTTATGACCACCTTTGGGGGGTCACGAGCATCATTGGGGGTGTCGTGGCCACCTTTGGGGGTGTCTTGGCCACCTTTGGGGGGGTGTGGGCACTGATGGGGGTGTCGTGGCCACCATTGGAGGGGTCTGGGCACGATTGGGGGGGGTCGTGGCCACCTTTGGGGGGATTATGAGCATCATTGGGGGTGTCTTGGCCACTATTGGGGGGGTCATGGCCACCTTGGGGGGGTCACGAGCATCATTGGGGGTGTCTTGGCCACCTTTGGGGGTGTCTTGGCCACCATTGGGTGGGTCTGGGCACTGATGGGGTGTCTTGGCCACCATTGGGGGGGGTTATGAGCATCATTGGGGTGTCGTGGCCACTATTGGGAGTGTCGTGGCCACCATTGGGGGTGTCTTGGCCACCTTTGGGGGTTCATGGCCACCTTTGGGGGGTCACGAGCATCATTGGGGGCGTCATGGCCACCATTGGAGGTGTCTTGGCCACTATTGGGAGTGTCGTGGCCACCATTGGGGGGGTTATGACGACCTTTGGGGGGTCACGAGCATCATTGGGGGTGTCTTGGCCACCATTGGGGGTGTCATGGCCACCTTTGGGGGGGTCATGGCCACCTTTGGGGGAGTCACGAGCATCATTGGGGGTGTCTTGGCCACCATTGGAGGTGTCTTGGCCACCATTGGGGGGTCGTGGCCACCTTTGGGGGGGTTATGGCCACCTTTGGGGGGTCACGAGCATCATTGGGGGCGTCATGGCCACCATTGGGGGTGTCTTGGCCACCATTGGGGGTGTCTTGGCCACCTTTGGGGGAGTCAGGAGCATCATTGGGGGCGTCATGGCCACCATTGGGGGCGTCATGGCCACCATTGGAGGTGTCTTGGCCACCATTGGGGGTGTCGTGGCCACCTTTGGGGGGGTCTGGGCACTGATGGGGGTCTCGTGGCCATCTTTGGGGGGGTTATGAGCATCATTGGGGGTGTCGTGGCCACTATTGGGGGGGTCATGGCCACCTTTGGGGGATCATGACCATCATTGGGGGTGTCTTGGCCACCTTTGGGGGTGTCTTGGCCACCTTTGGGGGGTCGTGGCCACCTTTGGGGGGGTCACAAGCATCATTGGGGGCGTCATGGCCACCATTGGGGGTGTCTTGGCCACCATTGGGGTTGTCGTGGCCACCTTTGGGGGTGTCTTGGCCACCTTTGGGGGGGTCACGAGCATCATTGGGGGTGTCTTGGCCACCATTGGGCGTGTTGTGGCCACCATTGGGGGGTCGTGGCCACCTTTGGGGGGGTCTGGGCACCATTGGGGGTGTCGTGGTCATCTTTGGGGGTGTCTTGGCCACTATTGGGAGTGTCGTGGCCACCATTGGGGGGGTTATGACGACCTTTGGGGGGTCACGAGCATCACTGGGGGTGTCTTGGCCACCATTGGGGGTGTCTTGGCCACCATTGGGGGGTCGTGGCCACCTTTGGGGGGTCACGAGCATCATTGGGGGTGTCTTGGCCACCATTGGGGGTGTCTTGGCCACCATTGGGCGTGTCGTGGCCACCTTTGGGGGGGTCTGGGCACTGATGGGGGTGTCGTGGTCATCTTTGGGGGGGTCACAAGCATCATTGGGGGTGTCGTGGCCACTATTGGGGGGGTCATGGCCACCTTTGGGGGAGTCACGAGCATCATTGGGGGCGTCATGGCCACCATTGGGGGTGTCTTGGCCAGCATTGGGTGTTCATGGCCACCTTTGGGGGGGTCACAAGCATCATTGGGGGTGTCATGGCCACCATTGGGGGGTCGTGGCCACCTTTGGGGGGTCACGAGCATCATTGGGGGTGTCTTGGCCACCTTTGGAGGTGTCATGGCCACCTTTGGGGGGGTTATGGCCACCTTTGGGGGGTCACGAGCATCATTGGGGGTGTCTTGGCCACCATTGGGGGTGTCTTGGCCACCTTTGGGGGTTCATGGCCACCTTTGGGGGGGTCACAAGCATCATTGGGGGCGTCATGGCCACCATTGGAGGTGTCTTGGCCACCATTGGGGGTGTCATGGCCACCTTTGGGGGGGTTATGAGCATCATTGGGGTGTCGTGGCCACTATTGGGGGTGTCTTGGCCACCTTTGGGGGGGTCATGAGCATCACTGGGGCTGCCAAGTCCACCTTTGGGAGGGTCTTGGCCACCTTTGGGGGGATCTTGGCCACCTTTGGAGATGCCATGGTCACCACTGGGGGGGTTCGACCACCATTGGGGGTGTCTTGGCCACCATTGGGCGTGTCGTGGCCACCTTTGGGGGGGGTCTGGGCACTGATGGGGGTGTCGTGGTCATCTTTGGGGGGGTCATGGCCACCTTTGGGGGGTCACGAGCATCATTGGGGGCGTCATGGCCACCATTGGGGGTGTCGTGGCCACCATTCAGGGTGTCTTGGCCACCTTTGGGGGGGTCTGGGCACTGATGGGGGTCTCGTGGTCATCTTTGGGGGGGTTATGAGCATCATTGGGGTGTTGTGGCCACCATTGGAGGTGTCGTGGCCACCTTTGGGGGTGTCATGGCCACCTTTGGGGGGTCACGAGCATCATTGGGGGCATCATGGCCACCTTTGGGGGTGTCTTGGCCACTATTGGGGGGGTCATGGCCACCTTTGGGGAGTCACGAGCATCATTGGGGGTGTCTTGGCCACCATTGGGGGGGGTTATGACCACCTTTGGGGGTGTCATGGCCACCTTTGGGGGGGTCACGAGCATCATTGGGGGCGTCATGGCCACCATTGGAGGTGTCTTGGCCACCATTGGGGGTGTCGTGGCCACCATTGGGGGGGTCTTGGCCACCTTTGGGAGGGTCTGGGCACCATTGGGGGTGTCGTGGTCATCTTTGGGGGTGTCTTGGCCACTATTGGGAGTGTCGTGGCCACCATTGGGGGGGTTATGACGACCTTTGGGGGGTCACGAGCATCATTGGGGGTGTCTTGGCCACCATTGGGGGTGTCGTGGTCATCTTTGGGGGTGTCGTGGCCACTATTGGGGGTGTCTTGGCCACCATTGGGAGTGTCGTGGCCACCATTGGGGGGGTTATGACCACCTTTGGGGGGTCACGAGCATCATTGGGGGTGTCTTGGCCACCTTTGGGGGGGTCATGGCCACCTTTGGGGGGTCACGAGCATCATTGAGGGTGTCTTGGCCACCATTGGGGGTGTCTTGGCCACTATTGGGGGGGTCATGGCCACCTTTGGGGAGTCATGAGCATCATTGGGGGTGTCTTGACCACCATTG
The DNA here is from genome assembly GCA_033556795.1 of Tapera naevia. Lineage (NCBI taxonomy): Eukaryota > Metazoa > Chordata > Aves > Cuculiformes > Neomorphidae > Tapera > Tapera naevia. The sequence continues at coordinate 7,956 of JAUMJJ010000669.1, read as the reverse complement.
GGGGTGTCGTGGCCATCTTTGGGGGGGTTATGAGCATCATTGGGGTGTCGTGGCCACCTTTGGGGGTGTCATGGCCACCTTTGGGGGGTCACGGGCATCATTGGGGGCGTCATGGCCACCATTGGAGGTGTCTTGGCCACCATTGGGGGTGTCATGGCCACCTTTGGGGGGGTCTTGGCCACCTTTGGGGGGGTCTGGGCACCATTGGGGGTGTCGTGGTCATCTTTGGGGGTGTCTTGGCCACTATTGGGAGTGTCGTGGCCACCATTGGGGGGGTTATGACGACCTTTGGGGGGTCACAAGCATCATTGGGGGTGTCTTGGCCACCTTTGGGGGGTCACGAGCATCATTGGGGGTGTCTTGGCCACCATTGGGGGTGTCTTGGCCACCATTGGGAGGGTTATGACCACCTTTGGGGGGTCACAAGCATCATTGGGGGCGTCATGGCCACCATTGGGGGGTCGTGGCCACCTTTGGGGGGGTTATGACCACCTTTGGGGGGGTCACGAGCATCATTGGGGGTGTCTTGGCCACCTTTGGGGGGGTCATGGCCACCTTTGGGGGGTCACAAGCATCATTGGGGGCGTCATGGCCACCATTGGAGGTGTCTTGGCCACCATTGGGGGTGTCGTGGCCACCATTCAGGGTGTCTTGGCCACCTTTGGGGGGGTCTGGGCACTGATGGGGGTCTCGTGGTCATCTTTGGGGGGGTTATGAGCATCATTGGGGTGTCGTGGCCACCATTGGAGGTGTCGTGGCCACCTTTGGGGGTGTCATGGCCACCTTTGGGGGGTCACGAGCATCATTGGGGGCGTCATGGCCACCATTGGGGGCGTCACGGCCACCATTGGAGGTGTCTTGGCCACCATTGGGGGTGTCGTGGCCACCTTTGGGGGGGTCTTGGCCACCTTTGGGGGGGTCTGGGCACCATTGGGGGTGTCGTGGTCATCTTTGGGGGTGTCTTGGCCACTATTGAGAGTGTCGTGGCCACCATTGGGGGGGTTATGACGACCTTTGGGGGGTCACGAGCATCATTGGGGGTGTCTTGGCCACCTTTGGGGGGTCACGAGCATCATTGGGGGCATCATGGCCACCATTGGGGGTGTCTTGGCCACCATTGGGGGTGTCGTGGCCACCTTTGGGGGGGTTATGAGCATCATTGGGGGTGTCTTGGCCACCTTTGGGGGGGTTATGGCCACCTTTGGGGGGTCACGAGCATCATTGGGGGCGTCATGGCCACCATTGGGGGTGTCTTGGCCACCATTGGGGGGTCGTGGCCACCTTTGGGGGGGTCTGGGCACCATTGGGGCTGTCGTGGCCACCATTGGGGGTGTCACAAGCATCATTGGGGGCGTCATGGCCACCATTGGGGGTGTCGTGGCCACCTTTGGGGGGGTTATGACGACCTTTGGGGGGTCACGAGCATCATTGGGGGCGTCATGGCCACCTTTGGGGGTGTCTTGGCCACCATTGGGGGGTCGTGGCCACCTTTGGGGGGTCACAAGCATCATTGGGGGTGTCTTGGCCACCATTGGGTGGGGTTATGAGCATCATTGGGGGCGTCATGGCCACCATTGGAGGTGTCTTGGCCACCATTGGGGGTGTTGTGGCCACCTTTGGGGGTGTCTTGGCCACCTTTGGGGGTGTCTTGGCCAACTTTGGGGGGGTCGTGGCCACCTTTGAGGGGGTTATGAGCATCATTGGGGGTGTCGTGGCCACTATTGGGAGTGTCTTGGCCACTATTAGGGGGTTATGACCACCTTTGGGGGGGTTATGACCACCTTTGGGGGGTCACGAGCATCATTGGGGGCGTCATGGCCACCATTGGGGGTGTCTTGGCCACCATTGGGGGTGTCTTGGCCACCTTTGGGGGGGTCTGGGCACTGATGGGGGTGTCATGGCCATCTTTGGGGGGGTTATGAGCATCATTGGGGTGTCGTGGCCACCATTGGGGGTGTCTTGGCCACCTTTGGGGGAGTCAGGAGCATCATTGGGGGCGTCATGGCCACCATTGGGGGTGTCGTGGCCACCATTGGAGGTGTCTTGGCCACCATTGGGGGTGTCGTGGCCACCTTTGGGGGGGTCTGGGCACTCATGGGGGTCTCGTGGCCATCTTTGGGGGGGTTATGAGCATCATTGGGGGTGTCGTGGCCACTATTGGGGGGGTCATGGCCACATTTGGGGGGGTCACGAGCATCATTGGGGGCGTCATAGCCACCATTGGAGGTGTCTTGGCCACCTTTGGGGGGGTGTGGGCACTGATGGGGGTCTCGTGGCCATCTTTGGGGGGTCACGAGCATCATTGGGGGCGTCATGGCCACCATTGGGGGTGTCTTGGCCACCTTTGGGGGTGTCATGGCCATGTTGGGGGGGTCTGGGCACTGATGGGGGTGTCGTGGTCATCTTTGGGGGGGTTATGAGCATCATTGGGGTGTCGTGGCCACTATTGGGGGTGTCATGGCCACTATTGGGAGTGTCGTGGCCACTATTGGGGGGGTCATGGCCACCTTTGGGGGGTCACGAGCATCATTGGGGGTGTCTTGGCCACCATTGGAGGTGTCTTGGCCACCATTGGGGGGTCGTGGTCATCTTTGGGGGTGTCTTGGCCACCTTTGGGGGTGTCGTGGCCACCATTGGGGGGGTCATGGCCACCATTGGGGGGTCACAAGCATCATTGGGGGTGTCTTGGCCACCTTTGGGGGGGTCATGGCCACCTTTGGGGGATCATGAGCATCATTGGGGGTGTCTTGGCCACCTTTGGGGGGTCGTGGCCACCTTTGGGGGGTCACAAGCATCATTGGGGGCGTCATGGCCACCATTGGGGGTGTCGTGGCCACCATTGGGGTTGTCGTGGCCACCTTTGGGGGTGTCTTGGCCACCTTTGGGGGGGTTATGACCACCTTTGGGGGGGTCACGAGCATCATTGGGGGCGTCATGGCCACCATTGGGGGTGTCGTGGCCACCTTTGGGGGGGTTATGAGCATCATTGGGGGTGTCTTGGCCACCATTGGGCGTGTTGTGGCCACCATTGGGGGGTCGTGGCCACCTTTGGGGGGGTCTGGGCACCATTGGGGGTGTCGTGGTCATCTTTGGGGGTGTCTTGGCCACTATTGGGAGTGTCGTGGCCACCATTGGGGGGGTTATGACGACCTTTGGGGGGTCACGAGCATCACTGGGGGTGTCTTGGCCACCTTTGGGGGTGTCTTGGCCACCATTGGGGGGTCGTGGCCACCTTTGGGGGGTCACGAGCATCATTGGGGGTGTCTTGGCCACCTTTGGAGGTGTCATGGCCACCTTTGGGGGGGTCATGGCCACCTTTGGGGGAGTCACGAGCATCATTGGGGGTGTCTTGGCCACCATTGGGGGGTCGTGGCCACCTTTGGGGGGGTTATGGCCACCTTTGGGGGGTCACGAGCATCATTGGGGGCGTCATGGCCACCATTGGAGGTGTCTTGGCCACCATTGGGGGTGTCATGGCCACCTTTGGGGGGGTTATGTGCATCATTGGGGGTGTCGTGGCCACTATTGGGGGTGTCGTGGCCACCTTTGGGGGGGTCATGAGCATCACTGGGGCTGCCAAGTCCACCTTTGGGAGGGTCTTGGCCACCTTTGGGGGGATCTTGGCCACCTTTGGAGATGCCATGGTCACCACTGGGGGGGTTCGACCACCATTGGGGGTGTCTTGGCCACCATGGGGTGGGGCACGGCCACTGTTGGAGGCGTCACAGCCACTACTGGGGGTGTCGTGGCCACCTTGGGGGGGCCTCGTGGCTGCTAGAACTATGGTGACCACCAACAGGGGGTCTTGTGGTCCCCACTGGAGGACTCATGGCCGCCACTGGAGGACTCATGGCCGCCACCATGATCTCGGCTGCCGTCACTGTCATTGGCCACTGCTGGAGGAATCATGGCCGCCGTTGGCGGTGTCATGGCCGCCATCACTGTCATGGCCTCCGTGGGAGGTGTCATGGCCGCCATCACTATTCTGGAGGAATCATGGCCGCCCCCGGGTGCCCCATTGAAGGCTCCATGGCGGCCCCTACGCTCTCCTCTGGGAGGTGTCATGGCGGCCCCCATGGAAGCCATCATGGCGGCGTCCATAGGGGTGGGTGTGGGGCGGGGGGGTGGGTGTGTGTGGTGGCCTCGTGCACTGTCATGGCGGCCTCTGTGGTCCCCATTGGGAGGTGTCATGGCGGTCCCCATCGTGGGCATCATGGCGGCCCCTACGGTCGCCATTGGGAGGTGTCATGGCAGCCACCGTACACCATCATGGCGGCCCCCTTGGACGGACATGGCGGCCGCAACTAACTGTCCCCAGTGGGAGGTGTCATGGCAGCCGCCGTACACCATCATGGCGGCCCCCTTGTACGGACATGGCAGCCGCAACTGTCCCCATTGGGAGGTGTCATGGCAGCCGCCGTACACTGTCATGGCGGCCCCCTTGTACGGACATGGCGGCCGCAACTGTCCCCACTGGGAGGTGTCATGGCAGCCACCGTACACCATCATGGCGGCCCCCTTGTACGGACATGGCGGCCGCAACTGTCCCCATTGGGAGGTGTCATGGCAGCCGCCGTACACCGTCATGGCGGCCCCCTTGGACGGACATGGCGGCCGCAACTGTCCCCACTGGGAGGTGTCATGGCAGCCGTCGTACACCGTCATGGCGGCCCCCTTGTATGGGAATGGCGGCCGCAACTAACTGTCCCCATTGAGAGGTGTCATGGCAGCCGCCGTACACTGTCATGGCGGCCCCCTTGTACGAACATGGCGGCCACAACTGTCTCCATTGGGAGGTGTCATGGCAGCCGCCGTACACCGTCATGGCGACCCCCTTGTACGGACATGGCGGCCGCAACTGTCCCCACTGGGAGGTGTCATGGCAGCCACCGTACACCATCATGGCGGCCCCCTTGTACGGACATGGCGGCCGCAACTGTCCCCATTGGGAGGTGTCATGGCAGCCGCCGTACACCGTCATGGCGGCCCCCTTGTACGGACATGGCGGCTGCAACTGTCCCCATTGGGAGGTGTCATGGCAGCCGCCGTACACTGTCATGGCGGCCCCCTTGTACGGACATGGCGGCCGCAACTAACTGTCCCCACTGGGAGGTGTCATGGCAGCCGCCGTACACCATCATGGCGGCCCCCTTGTACTTGAATGGCGGCCACAACTGTCCCCACTGGGAGGTGTCATGGCAGCCGCCGTACACCGTCATGGCGGCCCCCTTGTACGGACATGGTGGCCACAACTGACTGTCCCCATTGGGAGGTGTCATGGCAGCCACCGTACACTGTCATGGCGGCCCCCTTGTACTTGAATGGCGGCCACAACTGTCTCCACTGGGAGGTGTCATGGCAGCCGCCGTACACCGTCATGGCGGCCCCCTTGTATGGACATGGCGGCCGCCACTGTCCCCATTGGGAGGTGTCATGGCAGCCGCCGTACACTGTCATGGCGGCCCCCTTGGACGGACATGGCGGCCGGAACTGTCCCCATTGGGAGGTGTCATGGCAGCCGCCGTACACCGTCATGGCGGCCCCCTTGTACGGACATGGCGGCCACAACTGTCCCCACTGGGAGGTGTCATGGCAGCCGCCGTACACCGTCATGGCAGCCCCCTTGTACGGACATGGCGGCCGCAACTAACTGTCCCCACTGGGAGGTGTCATGGCAGCCGCCGTACACTGTCATGGCAGCCCCCTTGTACTTGAATGGCGACCACAACTGTCCCCACTGGGAGGTGTCATGGCAGCCGCCGTACACCATCATGGCGGCCCCCTTGTACGGACATGGCGGCCACAACTGTCCCCATTGGGAGGTGTCATGGCAGCTGCCGTACACCATCATGGCGGCCCCCTTGGACGCTCCTCACCATCATGGCGGCCCCGGTCGTTCCCATTGGAGTTGCCATAGCGACCGCCCGGAAACCATCATGGCGGCCACCGGGGGGGTGGGGGGGTGGTGGGGGGGGGTGTAGGCATCATGGCGGCCGCCGGAAGAGGCGTCATGGCGGCGCCCCTTGCAGACCTCACCTTGCCGCGCGCGGGCGCTGAGGAAGTCGCAGGGCAGCTCCGCGCGGGGCCCCAGGAAGCGCTGCCTCAGCGCCTCCCCCGCGGGGCCGCGTTCGCCCTTCTCGCAGCGCTCCAGCTCCTCCAGCGCCGCCCAGAGCGCGGCTGCCGCGGCCCAACCCTTCTCCCTCTCCAGGAAGCGCCGGAAGAGCCTCTGCCCGATTGGCTGCTCCACGCACTGCCACCGGAAGGACTCCTCCCGGAAGTGACCTCCCGCGAGGGCGCCGCCATCTTGCCGTACGGCAACTCCTCCGCCTCCATTTGCCACCGCCTGGCCGCCATTTTGTCCCTCGACGACGCCATTTCGTGTCTCAGGGGAACCTCCAGGGCCTTTCCCCGCCCCGCTCCGACCCCCGGCGAGGCCGTTGGGGGGTCCCAGGGGGGTCCCCGGCCCGGCCAGGCGCTCCCGCAGGGCCTCGCACTGGGAGATGTGGGGCAGGCGCAGGCGCTGCCGGCGGGCGCGGCCGGAGCCCCCGGGGCCGCCTCGGGCAGAGACGTAGGCGGAGTTGGCGACCACGGTCTCCAGACCCCCGATGTCCATGGCTGGGGGGGGAGGGGAGGGGTCAGTGCGGGAGGGGGGAGGGGAGGGGGGGAGGGGGGAGTGAGGGGGGGGAGGGAGGGGGGAGGGAGGGAGTAAGGGGGGGGGGCCTGAGGGGGGAGGGGAGGGAGGGAGGGGGGAGGGGGGGAGTGAGGGGGAGGGGGAGTGGGGGGGGAGGGAGGGAGTAAGGGGGGAGGGGCCTGAGGGGGGAGGGGAGGGAGTGAGGGGGGAGGGGGAGGGAGGGGGGAGGGGAGAGGGGGGGAGGGGGGAGGGAGGGGGGAGGTGGGGAGGGAGGGGGGAGGGGGTTGGGGGGGGGAGGGGCCTGAGGGGGGAGGGGAGAGGGGAGGTGGGGAGGGAGGGAGGAGGGGGTTGGGAAAGGGGGGAGAGGGGGGAGGGGCCTGGGGAGGGGAGGGGGGGAAGGGGGGGAGTGAGGAGGGAGGGGGCTGGGGGGGGGAGGGGGGAGGGGAGGGAGGGGGGGAGGGAGGGGGGAGGGGGGAGGGGCGGGGGGGAGGGGGAAGGGGGGGAGTGAGGGGGGAGGGGTCTGGGGGGAGGGGAGAGTGAGGGGGGAGTGAGGGGGGAGGGGGGGAGTGAGGGGGGAGGGGGAGTGAGGGGGGAGGGGGAGTGAGGGGGGAGTGAGGGGGAGGGGGAGGGGGGAGGGAGGGGGGAGGCGGGGAGGGAGGGGGGAGGGGGTTGGGAAAGGGGGGAGAGGGGGGAGGGGCCTGGGGAGGGGAGGGGGGGAAGGGGGGGAGTGAGGGGGGAGGGGGCTGGGGGGGGGAGGGGGGAGGGGAGGGAGGGGGGGAGTGAGGGGGGAGGGGGGAGGGAGGGGGGAGGGGGAGTGAGGGGGGAGGGGCCTGGGGGAAGGGAGGGAGTAAGGGGGGAGGGGCCTGAGGGGGGAGGGGCCTGAGGGGGGAGGGGAGGGGGGGGAGGGGGGGAGTGAGGGCGGAGGGGGAGGGAGGGGTGGAGTGAGGGGGAGGGGGGAGTGAGGGGGGAGGGGCCTGGGGGAAGGGAGGGAGTAAGGGGGGAGGGGCCTGAGGGGGGAGGGGAGAGGGGGGGAGGGGGGGGGAGTGAGGGGGGGGAGTGAGGGGGGAGGTGGGGAGGGAGGGGGGAGGGGGTTGGGAAAGGGGGGAGAGGGGGGAGGGGCCTGGGGGAGTGAGGGGGGGAGGGGGGGAGGGAGGGGGAGGGGGTTGGGAAAGGGAGGAGGGGGAGGGGCCTGGGGGGGAGGGGGGGAGGGGGGGAAGGGGGGGAAGGGGGGGGAGTGAAGGAGGAGGGGGGAGTAAGGGGGGAGGGGCCTGGGGAGGGGGGAGGGGAGGGAGGGGGAGGGGGGAGTAAGGGGGGAGGGGCCTGAG
>JAUMJJ010000668.1:0-31805 GCA_033556795.1 Tapera naevia | reverse complement strand
GGTCAGCTGGGAAGGCGGGGCGCGGTGCCGCGCTCCCATTGGCCCGTCTGCAGCGGGGGGGCGGGGCGAACACGGCCAGCTGGGAAGGCGGGGCGCGACGGGATTCCGCATTTCTATTGGCCCGACTGCAGCGGGGGGGCGGGGCGAGCACAGGCAGCAGGGGAGGGGCGGGGAGGGAGTGGCATCACGTGACGGGGCTTTCTGTCTGAGAGTGGGATTGTGTTGGGAGTGGGCTTCAGGCTCAGACTGGGATTGAGCCTGGAAGACCCGGATTAGGGCTGAGATTAGGACTGAGATGCGTTTGGGTCTGGCACTGGGATTTAGGATCAACTGGGACTGAGACTGGAAAACTGGGATAAGAGTTGGAACTGGGATTGTGTTGGGTTTGGGACTGGAATTTAGGTTTAGACTGAGATTAAGTCTAAAGACTGGGATTAGGGTTGAGATTGGGATTAATTTGGGACTGGGCCTGGAATTTAGGATCAACTGGGATTGATGCTGGAAGACTGGGTTGAAGCAGGGACTGGAATTAGGGTTGAAGCTGGGAAGGAGTTTGAAAAGGTGCAGTAAAGTTCTCTTCCCAAGTGATCCCTGTTCCTTCTGGGGGATCCCCGTGGTGTTTTCGCTGCTCCAGGGCTCGCGGCGAGGCTGTCACGCAGGTGCCAAACAGTCAGCTCAGTTCAAAGCCCAAAGCATCCCTGTTCCAAAGAATTTTCCCTAGAAAGGAGCAAAGGACCCAATCTGAATCATCTCAAGGGCTGGGGAGGGCCTGGATCCACTGCATTTTGGAGAGAAATCCTCAATGGAGGTGAAAAATCTGTTTTGGGTGAGGAAACCTCCCCGACAGAAGAAGAAAACCTGTTTTGAGGGAGGAATCTTCACCAACCAAGGAAGAAAATCCATTTAGGGGGAGAAATTCTCCCCAACAGAGTGGAAAACCCATTTTTGGGGAGAATTCTCCTCAATGGAGGGGGAAAACCTGTTTGGGGGAGAAAATCTCCTTGTCAGAGCAGAAAATCCATTTTGGGGGAGAAAATCTCCTCGATATGGGGGAGGAATCCATTTTGGGGGAAGGAATCCTCCTCGATGGTCCCAAATGTCTTTTGGATCCGTGAAGGGACCTCAGAGCCCTTGCCCACGGTGAGAAAGGGGTGATGGAAAGAGCAGCGAGAACAGAATCCGTGGGATTGTTTCTCCCAGGAGGTGTGAAAGGTGATGCCGCCGCGCTCCTGCAGTATTCATGCCACCCTGGTGCCAGCTTGTGCCCACAGCCAGGGCTGGGAGAGGGGCACAGCATCCGTCTGTCCGTCCGTAGGCAGGTAAGGAGATGCCACCATCGGCGCCTGCAGGATGGGGTCAGAACCTGAGGTTTCCCGCGATTTCTGGGTGCTGTAGGACTTGGTCCTCTTGATTTTTGGACCTTCTCCCTCTTCTCCAGCCTTGGACAAACCCAATTATCCACTCACTGCCATAAATGGTTCTCTCCCAGCTTTTCCACCCTGGTCCTCCTGTCCTGCTCCCAATCCCAGGTGGTGTCCGTGCAGTTGGGCTCACCCAAGCCACGATGCACTCATCACGCCCAACGCAACAGGGGGGGTCCTGTGGAGGCAAAAACCAATTTAATAGGGATATTTTAACCCATTTTTTCCTGAGAAGTGAGGAAAGGAAGCAGGAAGGGGAGAAATGAAGATGCCCATGGTGACGGTGATTGGGACAGGGACACCAGGTGCCCTCTTGCCACCATGGTGAGGGGGCTCCAAGCCCCTTTTTCCCAGTTTGCCTGGGTTTGCCCCCGATCCTGTACCCTCTGGCCCACAGGAAGCTGGGGACCACACACCCGAGGGTCCTGCATGGAGACGGCCACGGCGCTGCCGGCGATGGACGTGGACAAGGGCTTTGCCGTGGCCTTTGTGGTGCTGCTGGGCCTCTTCCTCCTGGCCATGGCGGTGCGGTGCGGGCGGCTCGTGGTGGACCCCTACAGCGCCATCCCCACCTCCACCTGGGAGGAGGAGCCCATCAACTGAAGGGCCACCCGTCCTGGGGACCCCCAGAGCCAGCCCCAGGGACCCCACACCCAGGGGACACTGAGCTGGTCCCAGAGACCCCAAGCTGGCCCTGCTGACACCCACAACCCCCCCCAAGCTGGCCCCAGGGATCCCCATATCCCCGGGCACCCCCACAGCCTCAGGACCACAGCATCCTCAAGGATCCTTGACACCCCCAGAGCCCTGGGGACCCCCATAGCAGCCCTCAGCCTCTCCTGGGACCCCCACATCCCTAAAGATCCCTGAGCTGGACCTAGAGACCGCCACAGCCCTACTGAACCAGCCCTGGGGACCCCCACAGCCCCCCCAGAGCAAGACCCAGGGACCCCTACAGCCCCCCAAACCAGTCCCAGGGACCACCACAGCCCCCTCAGAGCTCCCCAGCATCCCATTATTCCCCAGCACCCACAGAGCTCCCCGCTGCCACCCTACGAGCTTCCAAACACCCTCAGAAGTGCCCAGAACCCTCCAACGCCCCCCGAGATCCACCCGCACACACAGGGGCAGCACTGAACCTCCCGAAGGGCGCGGCCCCTTTAACTGTCTATAGCCCTGCCCCTCGCGCACGCTCATTGGCCGGAGCCGGAGATTGACAGCAGCGCCTGGCCCCGCCCTTCGCGCATGCGCGCGGCAGCGCCCCGCCCCTCGCGCATGCGCAGTGAGCTGCGTGGGGCTGGGGGCGTTACCGGAAGTGGCGCCGGGCAGGTTCCGGTGCGAGGTCCCCCTCCCGGACGCTTCTCCTTCCTCCTCCTTCCCTCCGGTAGCCGAGGGCACGGAGGGACCCGAGGCGTAGGTCAGTGCGGGGTTGGGGTCTCAGAGGGACAGGAGGATTTGGGGCTGGGGGTGCCCGGAGTGGGCTGTGGGGCAGGGGGAGCTGGTAGGGCCTGTGAGGGGGCATGAAGGGCCCATGGGGCAAGGGGTTGGGGGGCTTAGAGGGAGCAGGGGGAATTGGGGGAGCTGTGAGGAATAGGGGACCAGTGAGTAACTGGGGGAGCACGGTGGGGGGCAGGGGATTGGGGTTTGGAGGCTGGGGGTGAAGGGGGCTGACGGGGCGGAGGAGGGTCCTGTATCAGCGGGAATGGGATGGGGGTTGTGAGGGGGAATGGGGGCACAGAGGGGGACGTGAGGAACAGGGAGGCAGTTGGGGGGCTGTGAGGAGCAGGGGGCAGAGAGGGGCTGTGGGACAGGAGGAATTTGGGGAGGGACTACGAATGTCACCAAAAATGAGGAGTAAATGTAAAACCTCCTTAGTCGTAATTTCTATATTAAGAAGCCAGTATTCCTTTACAACTTGGGACACACGGGGATGGGGGAATTATCCTAAGCCATTCATGGATGCTGGACCCCTCGGCCAATTCGTCTTTCATTACAGTGTGTCCATCCATTAGAATTCCTGGAATAATCAGACATTAATTACAGTTCCAGAATTAGTAGTAGTATCTCTCATCCCCCTTGTGCATGGCCAGTTGTTTGAGGCCATGGTGATGCCAAAAATGCTGGCAAATAAACTCTCTAAGTTTTAGAAAGCAGGAATCCACAGCAGTGGGGGCGCAGCAGCTCCTCTCATCTCTTGTGGTGTCAGGTGTGGCCAGAATGGATTCCCAGGAGATCAAAGAGCTGCAGGAAGAAGTGATGGAGGAGCTGGGAATCTCCATGGAGGAGCTCCAGGAATTCATCAACAAAGAGCTGGAGAAGTTCGAGTGTGTGAAGCAGAGGAAGCAGCAGCTGGAGGAGCTGGAGAAGTGGGTGAAACAGAAGGAAGAAGAGGTGGCTCACGTTGACCAGCTCTTTGATGATGCTTCCCGGTGAGCGCACTCGAAATCCCAGCCGCGTGGCGGAGTTGGGCCTCGGAGCAGAGGAAAGGGAGCTGGGCTGGCAGAGGCTCACGTCGTGGGTGCTGCCCCTTTCCCTCACTGTCAGCTGACACCGTGCTTCTGCACCATTTTTTTGAGGGATAATTCAAATTATTCTCCTGTGGCTTTAAATCCTTCCCGTGAATGCTCTCCCCTCGCCGTGGCTGAATTTACCCAGCACCTCCCCAGCGGTTCCTGGTTCTTGCTGCAGAGTCCTGGCTTCCCTTGGCCCTGCCCGTTCGTGGCTCACCTTGTCTTTTCCTGTCTCTGCCTTTCTTTTTTCCCCAGAGACTTTGATCACTGCAAGCTCTTGGTGATGGATTTGTACTCCAAGCTGGGCCTCCAGTATCGCGAGAGCAGTTCCGAGGACGAGGAGGTGGCTGCCAAGGCCACGGAAGTGATCGAGATCCCAGACGAGGACGACGATGATGTCATGAGTGTTGATTTGAGCTGGAAGACCAGTTCAGTATCTCATTGTGGACTTAGGGGAGGGATGGAGATCTGAGCTTGCCCCGGAGGAGGATTGGAGAGGGGGAGCAGAATAAGGATGTTGTAAAGTTGGGCGTAAGCCGCGCTGCTCTGTGATTGGGAGAGGATCAGGGCGTCGGCTCCTTTGAGGGAGGTCATCTCTCACAGGCCCTGTAACCATTTCATGGTTGCTGGAGTCCTAAACTGGGACCTTTCCCTTTTCCCACCTGCCTCATTATTGTCCCCATGGAATGCTGGCCCTGTGTGGACTTTGCCTGCGCAACAGGGTGTGCGTCTGGCTCAGTAAAAGCCCTGCTTGAGTGCATTTCTTGACAGGTATGGAGAGGCTTTTGAAGGGACACTTTCCTCTGGTCACTCATCATTCACTGACAACTGGGATGTGTTTTTCCCTCCTTGAGATATTTTAAATCCCTTCTTTTCTGTTTCAATGCAGGTGACGGCGGTCACCGAGTCACAAAGGATCAGACTCTGGTGAGTTGGAAGTGACCGCAGGGTGGGGTTTGGCTGGAACACTCAGGACGTAGTTGTGTTTGGTACAAAAATATTCTTCCTGTTCTCTGTCCTTCCCTCAGCTGCGAGAAGCCATGGCTGCAATGAGAAAATCTGCCCAGGACGTTCAGAAATTCATGGATGCTGTGAACAAGAGAACGAACGCCCGGGATGCCCAAAGAGGTGAGCGTGCAGGAGCCTCCTGGGGCTGGCACCGTGTGTGCCCTTACCCTGGTCCTGCTGGAGTCTCAATGCCCAGTGGTTTCCTTCCAGAGAAAGAAAAGAACTCTTCTGTTTCCCTCTTAGGATATGTGGATTCTCAATTCCTGTTTTTCTTTAAGCCCTTTCCAAAAGGAAACCCAAGCAGTGTTGTTTCTACGACATGAAAGCTTTTTAATGGTGTTTAAACCTCACCTGCTGCTTTCTTTGTTCAGTAAAACTGAGGTGTTTAGGCTGACCGAGGGAAAGGAAAGCTAAAGAACATCTGTCTCCACTCAAACAGCCGTTCCTCTGGGAGTTTTTGGGCAATCCTGACTTGTCCTCTGGTTGTTGTTCCTTGGGCAGAGGCGCAGAGCCTTCAGGGAGCTCCTGGCACGGCCCAGCCCTCTGGCCCTGCAGCGCCTGGGAGCGATCTCATTAGCGACGGGGATCTGAGCGTTGGCATGAGGATCCTGGGCAAAAAGAGAAGCAAAACGTGGCACAAAGGGACTCTCATCGCAATCCGGACGGTTGGTACGTCCCCTGCTTGGTGCTTGTGGCTTTGACTGAGCTCTGGGTGGGTGACATTGGCCAGGCTAGGACCAGGTCCCCTCCTCGTGCCACCTGGGAAGGGCTGTAGAAGCAGCTCGAATCCACTGTGGTGTTCTACCTTCCAAATCCATTCTGAAAGGCTTTCAGATAGCTCAGATCAGGATGCCACGTGGTGTTTGGCTTCATTGGTGGAGTCGTTTGTTGGCTTTTACCTTTCTTGGAATCATGGGATCACTGGGGTTGGAAAAGCCCTCCAAACTCACCCAGTCCAACCCACGGTGCCCACTAAACCTTGTCCCCGAGTGCCATGGACGCACGGTTTGTGAACCCCTGCAGGGATGGGGACTCCCCCACTGCCCTGGGCAGCCTCTGCCAGGGCTTCACCACTCTGTCAGTGAAAGAACCTTTCCCAATATCCAACCTAAACCTCCCTTGGCACAACTTGAGGCCATTTCCTCATAGCCCACCCCTTGTTCTCGGAAGCAGAGCCTGACACCCACCTGGCTCCAGCCTCCTCTCCAGGAGCTGCAGAGAGTGCTGAGGTCTCCCCTCAGCCTCCTCTTCTCCAGACTAAACACCCCCAGGTCCCTCACTGCTCCCACAACCCCTGTTCTCCAGCTCTGGTGAAATGTCTTTCAGGTACTGGAAAGAAATACAAAGTGAAGTTTGATAAAGGGAAGAGTTTGCTTTCTGGCAATCACATCGCTTACGACTATCACCCCTCTCCTGAGAAACACTACGTTGGCAGCAGGGTTGTGGCAAAATACAAAGATGGGGATCGGGTCTGGCTCTACGCGGGCATCGTGGCCGAGACCCCAAACATCAAGAATAAAGACAGGTATTAATTCTCCTCCATCACGCTCTCCCCTCTCTTTGGTTTTGATTGTCTTGGTTTTAGGAAAAAAAAGTAAAGGAATAAGAGGTGTGTTGGTGCATTTTGCTGTTGTGGGAGGTGAATTCTGTCCTGCCCTTTCCATGAATGTAGGTGGGAAAGGTGTTTCTTCATTCCTTATCTCTGACAGCACTGGGTGGAGCCTCTGCTCTGTTACTCATGGCCCTGAGTCAGAAATTATATCTGGAAACTCATTCAAATTATCACACCACTGGGAGGCTGCACTGCTCGAGGTGTCAAACTTGGTGCTGGGAAATCCGAGCCCTGGGAGCGTCTCGTGCCAGCAGTGTTGCCAAAGCTCTTCAGGAGAAGAAAGAGCAGGTCTAGAGCAGCCTGCTGGGTCGCCTATAAACGAGGGGCAGGGCTTCCTCGAAGGCTGAGGCTTGTGGTCTTTTTGAGGAGATTCATAACGGGTGTAATCACCCTCTTTGTTTCGAATGTGGGTCTGGTTAAACGCCTGGTTGGGTCAAGTTCTATCTGATCTGTGTTTAATGGCTGCAGATGAGCTGTGTTTGTTAGTTCTTGGTGCAGATTTGCTCCTCCTGGCTAGGCTGGCCGTGGTGCCAGATTGGGGGCACCCCTGAGGAGGAGGACTTGGGGTGCTGGGGGAGGAGAAGCTCAACAGGAGCCGGCAAAGTGCACTCAGAACCCAGAAACCACCCCTGTCCTGGGCTGCATCCAGAACAGTGGCACCAGCCCAGCAAGGGAGGGGATTCTGCCCCTCTGCTTTAAGGTCCCTTCCAACCCAACCCATTCTCTGATTCTGTGCAGAGCTGTGTTTCTAATTCTGCCTTCCAATGCTGCTGTTCTCCAGGTTCCTGATCTTCTTTGATGATGGCTACGCTTCCTATGTCAAGGAGTGGGAGCTGTACCCGGTCTGCAGGCCACGTGAGTCATCTCTATCCCTCTGGTACAGAGAGCCCTGGGGTGGATGCAGGAGCCTGGACTCAAAGGATGGACACAGAGTGCCCATCCCCCCTGGTGCTGTGTCTGCAGTTGTTTTCGTGTGAAGCTGGAGGAGATACTGGGTCATTCCTGGCAGAGCTGTGACTCCTCACGCTCTGCGTTAACGTGGCTGGATGCCCTGCTGCCAAACTTCCAGCCACTTGGGGTTGCTCCCTGCTTGTTCTTATGCAAAACCCATCTGGGATCTCCTTAAAAAGAAGAAATACAGGTTGTAAGAGTCTTTCCTCTTCTTCCCCTTCCCCTCTGTCCCGTTCCAAACAGTGCAAAAGACCTGGGAAGACATTGACGACGTCTCCTCGCGCGATTTCATCGAGGAGTACATCACTGCCTACCCCAACCGCCCCATGGTGCTGCTGAAGAATGGCCAGCTGATCAAAACAGAGTGGGAAGGGACCTGGTGGAAATCCAGAGTGGAGGAAGTGGATGGCAGTCTGGTCAAAATCCTTTTCCTGGTAGGACATCTTCCGTTCTCCCGTTAGAGGGGGAGAGTGCGCTTCGGTTTGAGCCGGCCGAGCTGATGAAGCTCGTTTTCCTCACTGGTGGCAGACAAGGTCCTGGGTCAAGGAGGTGTTTTGCTTAGATAAACCACCATTTCTGCTGAGCATTGACAGGAAGGTGCAGCTCTTGTTTGTGTGGTGAACACTGCAGGAACCTTTTAAAGCATTTTGCATGTGAAACTTTAAAGGGGTAGAGGAATGAGAATCAAAATCCATCATCTGCAGGAGTTCTGTCCTAGTCCCTTCCTTGGTTGAAACACCTATGCACATGCAGGTGCTGGTTGGAGAAGCAGGAGAGAAGCTGAGCAGGAGCTGTGAAGTTCAGCTTGTTCAGATTCTGCAGAAGGGGAGCAGAGAGCCTGTGCTTGGCTCTCTTCCTGCCCAGGAAGCTGCGGAGTTGCTGGGGCTGGGGAGGTGTTGTGCCCTTGCAAATTCAACCTCCCTGTGGTGGAGCAGGTTGGGTTTGTGCTGAGGAATTTGCTGGTCTCCTGAAGAAGTCTGGTTTCTCCAGCAGCTGTTGGGCTGTGAACAGAACCCTATTTGGAGTTTGGGGTCTTGGTAGAGGCCTTCTTTCTAGATTTGCTTTGCGTTCAGTGCTCCCCGGGGTACGATGGGTCACTGCCCTTTTCCTCTCTTGGCTGCCTGGCCTTTCAAGAGCCTCCAGGTCAACACTTCACCTCCTTTCCATCCCATTCCACTCTCTGCTGTCTCCAAGGCCTGTACTGTGCCTCTGGAAGCCCTTCCTGTAGGCATTATGAGTGTTGCCTTCTCCCTGCTGCAGGATGACAAGCGCTCGGAGTGGATTTACCGGGGTTCCACGCGCCTTGAGCCCATGTTCAGCATGAAAACTTCCACAGCCTCCACCCAAGAGAAGAAGCAAAGTGGACAAGCAAGGACTCGTCCCAACGTCGGTGTGTGGCATCTTCTCCTTGAATTGGTATCTGGGAATTGTGGGTTGGGTGGGGTTGGGTTTGGTTTGATTTTGGTGGGGTTTGTTGTTCTTTTAGAAGAACTCCTGGAAATTTAAGATTTACAGTGGGCTTTTTATCACTTTTGTGGCATAAAGATGCCCCAAAACCAGACTGCAGCAGCCAGGATGTGTTTGGGGTGATGGGTTGTGACTCACAGCTCACCTGGTGGCCTGTTTTCGATTGCAAATTTCGCCTTCAGGAACTAAATCAATGTTTCATGGCTAGCACAGCGAGCTTTGGGTGATGGCAGTGACTTTTCTTGTTGACACTTTGCTTTTCCCCCTTCCCCACCAGGTGCTGTCAGGAGCAAAGGGCCTGTAGTTCAATACACTCAAGATTTAACGGGTGCTGGTACCCAGTACAAGCCTTTAGAGCAAATGCAAGCGGCCTCGCTGGCGGCCCTGCCCGTTTCTCCACAGCCTGCTGAGGTGGAGTAAGTACTGGAGTCAGTTTTCCACTTCTGCCCCTGCCTCCTCTGCTTTTTGTCTCCAGCACTCAGCTCTTTCAGGCACCACCCTTTCCTTGTAGAGGAATCCTCAGGTTTCCTCCACCTCTGGGCTCGATTCCTGGTTACACAGAGTGGTTTTAGTTACGTTTTTGGAGGAAACCAGGGAGAAAAACTGCAGGATGAGTGTTTGGGGGCGGGAGAACTGACAGCCCAGCACCCTGAGCCAAATGTTCTTACTCAAGGCTAAAGCTTTGCACTTGATGCATTTCCAACTTAAGAAAGTTTGCTCCTTCTCTTCTGAAAATCTGAATTGCTCCCTCGTGTCACGATCCAGGCGCTGGGCCCCGGCTGCCTTGTGTCCCTGCCCTTGGACTGAGCTGCTCGCAGACCTCAATGGCTTACAAGGCTCCAAGAACTCAGGATCTCTGCTTGGTCTGGGTGGTCACAGACCAAACCCAACAGAGCCAAACCACGGCCAAGTCACACGTGTGCCTCCTGCTGCCAGGGGCCCGAGCGGGACGTGCTTGGAGGTGCAGGCCGATGCCAAAGGAGGCCTGGATGGAGGAGGAACCCGGTCTCGTGGGGAAGGGAACGCGTTGGAGAGCACTGGGGCAGCACCTGAACGTGTGCTCTGGGACTTCAATAACTGCCTAGGGGAGAGAGGTGCTGTCCCAGTTCATTTTTGTCACCACTGTGGATTTCCCATCCGAGTTTACGGCCGCCTGGCCCCCTGCCAGCACGTCTTCTGCCGCGACTGCGCCGTGCTGCACGGGCAAAAGGGACAGAGGAGGTGTCCCAGCTGTAAGGAAGCCGTGCAGCAAGTCAGTCTTTACTCTCTGTAGGTGCAGCAGCATCTAAAAAACACTGCCTGCCCCCAGCTTCCCATTTTGGGAGGGGGTTCCTTGCCAAGTAGCAGTGCAATAGGATCCATTCCACCCTGGATGTGGGAGTTAACTTGGAAACACTCCTCCTGTGCCATTCTGACCAAGACTTAAGAACTGAAGCCATCACAACCTTGTTCCTCTTTGGTAATCAAGAGAGGCTGAGCTGATGGAGATCTTCTGGTGCCTCCGCTGTGAGCAGAGAGGAGCTGTCACCCTCACACCAGGCACCCTGAGCTGTCCAGGGGTGTGGGAAGGCTGTGCAGTGGCATGGCACGGGGATGATAACGCTGGCCTGCAGCCTTGGCTGCCAGATCTCTCCTCTGCTGTTTAACAGTCCTTGCAGTGGGTGCAGAAATGGGGTTTTTATCTCCCTGCAGAGCCTTTGACTTTGGATCTCCTTTCGGATCTGACGCCAGCAGGCGCCACGGCCGTCACCAGTGGACTGTTACAGACAACTGGTTTTGAACATCCCCCTTGTCCTGATGGCTTAAAAACACGTTGGGTTTAAAAACTGGCAGAGTGGTTTCTTCTCTCTGGTGGTTGTTGACTCTGAAGAAGGCCTCATTCTCTTCAGTCTCTGGTCTTGCTTGCAAGTTGTTCTACTGTTCAAAGCCTGTGGACAGAAGCTTTGTTCTCTTGCTCTTGGATTTTGAGACGTGTGTTAAGGCTTCACTTTGAAGACCAAAATTGCCGCCCCTTCCTGCTCTCCCAGTCGCCTCCCTTTCTGCCCTGAAAATTTCACTTATCTTCTTCCACTTGTGGGAAAACCAGAGGCTGGTTTAGGGTGGGTTTCTGTTTACTCAGTGTAGATGGATTGAAGCTGCTGCTGTTTCCTCAGAAGGTGTCCTCCAGGCACCTCCCACCTTCCCGGTGTTGGGCTGTAGGGGTGCCTGGGAGCCCTGGGTGGCCCTTCCACCAGGGCTGTTATTGCATTCCTTCGTACAGTCTTATCTTCTGACTTGGTACAGACAAGAGAGTCCTCTGTGTGACTGTTTTCCTCCCACTGATGCACCGATTGAGCCTCTGGAAGCTCTTGCTCCTGCTGTTGCAGGGGTTTCTTCACGTTCTGGTTCTAATGGGATCCCTAAACGGGATCCCTCTCGCTCCCATCCCTCGCTCCACAAACAGCACTATGATGGTTTTGAGTGTAGCTGAGCTCTGAGGTGTGGTTGGGGTTGGTTTGGGATCTCAAGGAGTCAGAAATGAGTTGGTTTTCACATTCATTAGGGAAGGAAAAACCTGGGTTTCTCTAGGATGGGGCACTGTTGCTGCCTTTGTGTGGGCGCGTTGGCTGCCCCTGTCTGTCTGTCTGACTCTTCCCGGTTGGTGTGACTCTGTGCACCTTGCAAATCACCTCCCCTCTTCCCTCGTGCAGCTGCTCCAACAATCCCCTGGCCCAGTCGAGAAAGCAAGTGGCCAAGAAAAGCACTTCCTTCTGTCCCAGCTCAGCAGGCTCCGGGCAGTCGTCACCTCCTTCACCCATGCTGAGCGATCCCCCTCCGGCAGGAAGGACCGGGGCAGCCCAGCAGCAGCGGTGAGTGAGGCTGGGGAGAGTGGGGGACAAATGCATCAGCATCCCTGCATCCTTGGGAGAGTCTGGGATGCTGGTTCAGAGCTGGGGTTGGGCTGGTTTAGTACAGATTTATTTTGTTGTGGATTGACACCAGCTCATCCCATCCTGGGTGTTTGTTTTACTCTTGCTTTGTTCTCCCTCCAAGCTGACATTTATTACGTTCCATTGTGGGCTTCAGCTTGGAGGGTCTCTTATCCTTTCTGACCAGCAGGACCCTGGCCAAAGCCTCTGATCTTTCCAGTAGGGAAAGGGGCTCCAGGAAAGCTGGGGAAGGGCTCTTGGTCAGGGAGTGCAGGGATAGGATGAAGGGAATGGGTTTGAGCTGAAAGAGGGGAGATTGAGGTGAGATCTTGGGGAGAAATGTTTTGGTGTGAGGGTGGGGAGGCCCTGGCCCAGGTTGCCCGGAGAAGTGGTGGCTGCCCCATCCCTGGAGGTGTTCAAGGCCAGGTTGGATGGGGCTTGGAGCCCCCTGAGGTGTCCCTGCCCATGGCAGGGGGTTGGACTGGGTGGGCTTTGAGGTCCCTTCCCAAACCATTCCACAATTCTATTGCATTTGGGATTTGATGGATGAGAAGCTCTCAGAGCTCTCCCCAGAGCAGAGCAGAGGGCAGAACCCCCTTCCTCACCCTCTGGTCCCACTGTTCTGGGTGCAGCCCAGGACACGGGGGGGTTTCAGGGCTGTGAGTGCTCATGGGAAGCTTCTTCCTGGAGGTGTCGAAGGCCAGGTTGGATGGGGCTTGGAGCCTCCTCATCCAGTGGGAGGTGTCCCTGCCCATGGCAAGGAGGGGTGGGACTGGATGAGCTGTGAGGACACTTCCAACCCAAACCATCCCAGGATTCTTCAGTTAAATGATGGGATGTTGATATTCCTACCATTTCAGTGGGCAGACATTCTGTGAATTTAGTGCCTCAAACCCCTCCAAGATCTGAGGAGAAAGCACTCTCCCTCCCGCCGTGGCTGCTCAGCCTGTCCCTTTTCCCTGTGCCAGGCTCTCCGGCGGCCAGGCGGGCGGTGCCGCGCTGCAGCCCTTCCACGGGATGATGGACCGCGTGCCCAACGAGCCCTCCTACCAAGCCCCCCTGGAGAAACTCTTCTACCTGCCCCACGTCTGCAGCAACAGCTGCCTGTCCCGGGTCCGCCCCATGCGCAGCGACCAGTTCCGCAGCAAGAACCCCCTCCTCATCCCGCTGCTCTGCGGGTTCCAGCGGATGACGGCGCGCCGGCGCGTCAACCGCAAGATGGGCTTCCACGTCCTCTACAAATCGCCATGCGGGCTGTGCCTGCGGAGCATGCAGGAGATCGAGCGCTACCTCTTTGAGACAGACTGTGACTTCCTCTTCCTGGAGATGTTCTGCCTGGACCCCTACGTGCTGGTGGATCGCAAATTCCAGCCTTACAAACCCTGCTACTACATCGAGGACATCACCAAGGGAAGGGAGGACGTGCCGCTGTCCTGCGTCAACGAGATCGACAACACCCCGCCGCCGCAGGTGGCCTACAGGAAGGAGCGTGTCCCTGGGAAAGGGGTGTACATCAACACCAGCTTGGACTTCCTCGTGGGCTGTGACTGCAAAGACGGCTGCAGAGACAAGTAGGTGACTCCTCGCGTGGGCCCCGAGGGTGGGGAAGCACCTGGGCCGCGTTACCTGCGCAGGTAACAGCCCAAGGTGTGACCTGGCTTGGGCTTGGAGCCCTGGTGGGTCACAGCTTTGGCTCCAGGCTGAGCCCTGTGCACCCAACTCTGCAAAGAATCATAGAATGCTTTGGGTTGGAAGGAATCTTAAAGATCTTCCAGTTCCAACCCTCCTGCCGTGGGCAGGGAGGGGGTGGAGTCTCCACCCCTGGAGGTGTTGGAAAGGCAGGTGGATGGGTTTCTTAGGGACACGGTTTGGTAAGGGGACAGGTACCACTGGAGAGGTCTCTTCCAACCAGATGACTCTGTGGTTCTGTAAAAAGATGGGATTTCTTTTTCTACTCAAAAAAAACCAGCGTCTAAACCTGAGGTGTGGGTGGGGTTTTCTGTCTCTCTGCAGATCGAAATGTGTCTGCCACCAGCTGACAGTGCAGGCGACCGGCTGCACCCCAGGAGGGCAGATCAACCCCAACGCGGGGTACCAGCACAAAAGGCTGGAAGAGTGTCTCCCAACAGGGTGAGTAGAACCTCCCCTTCTGTCCTCAGGATCACCAGGCCAGACACTTCCCTCCAACACTGTCAGAGAGGCATGGAATGGTTTGGGAAGGGACCACAAGGTCCATCCAGTTCCACCCCCCAGCCATGGGCAGGGACACCTCCCACTGGATCAGGGGGCTCCAAGCCCCATCCAACCTGGCCTTCAACACCTCCAGGGATGGGGCAGCCACCACTGCTCTGGGCAACCTGGGCCAGGGCCTCCCCACCCTCACAGCAAAACATTTCTCCCCAAGATCTCATCTCAATCTCCCCTCTTTCAGCTCCAAACCCTTCCCCCTCATCCTGTCCCTGCACTCCCTGATCCAGAGCCCCTCCCCAGCTTTCCTGGAGCCCCTTTCAGTCCTGGGAGGCTGCTCTAAGCTCTCCCCAGAGCCTTCTCCAGGCTGAACAACCCCAACTCTGTCATCCTGTCCTTGTACAGGAGGATCCCCAGCCCTGGGATCATCTCTGGACTCGCTCTCCCGAGTGGCCCAGGATCCCCGTGCGTCACCACAGTTCCTCACAACCCTCTCTTGCTCTGCTGAGCTCTAGGTCTCTGCCACAAGTCCCTTTGCATCATTCCTGGTACTGCACCAAGTCTTGGGCTATTCCTTTATCGAGGGGGATGTTGTTATTCTCCTTTCTTTCAGAGTTTACGAGTGTAACAAGAGGTGCAAATGCAACGTGAACATGTGCACCAACCGCCTGGTCCAACACGGGCTCCAAGTCCGGCTGCAGTTGTTCAAGACTCAGAACAAAGGCTGGGGCATTCGCTGCCTCGATGACATTGCTAAAGGCTCTTTTGTCTGCATCTATGCAGGTAGGGTCTGGCTCTGCTCAGCCAGCAGGTAGAAGCCTCTTCAGTTTTGAAGCAGGTGCTGGGAATGAAAAGCCTTTTTGTTCAGCCGTCGCTCTCCCTGCGGTCACGTGCGTTCCGATAGGAATCTGCTTTGGCTTGGTGAAGGAGGGGAGGGGGTGGATAAGTGTCTGGTTGTGTCAGCTTGAGGCCTGGCTTTGTTCATTGCAAGATGCAAAGCCCTGCAGGATGGCTGTGAAGCTCTCCCTGAGCTCCTTAAGGGGACGGGAAGGTAAAGACTTGGATGATGAACTTGCGGTGCTTTGATTTCCTGATGGATGCCCCTCCCTTGCTCAGCTCTGAAACAAGACCCTGCAGAAACCAGAGCAGCTGCAGCACCAGGGCTGAGGGATCCCCTGTGCTGAGTGGGAATCAGGGCATCCCCAGAGCTGTTTCTTCCCATTGAGGGGGAGAATCGACACATCCCCAGCACCTTTTCTGTACAGAGGGTGAACAAACACATCCCCAGTGCCTTTTCTGTGTGCTGAGGGTGAATCAATGCATCCCCAGAGCTGTTTCTGCACGCTGAGTGTGAACAAACACATCCCTTCTTCCTGTTTACAGTGAACCAGCAGCTGGGACCTCAGCTCTCACCAGTGAAATGCAGAAGTTGCCCAGCATGGTTGGATTAACTCTGAAATGAAACTTCACTGTGGGCACTGCCTGTGTCCTGGTGCTCTGCTTTCTTGCCCTCAGCGTTGCCTCTGTGCTGTACTGTCCCCTCCAGCCCCTGGGAGGGAAAGGCAGTCGCCCTGTTCCAATTCCCAGGTGGAGACTCCCCGTGGGTGTCAGTGAGGGCCCCCTCCAAATCAACCACCTTCAGATTTCCGTTACCAGGGTAACGTCTTGTCCCAGCCCAGCTTTGGAATGAGGTGGTGTTGGTCCTGTTTGCTCCTCACCGAGCAAAACTTTCCGAGGTGGGGATGTCATCCCTGGAAAACTCACGCTTGGTTTTCCTATTCCCAGGCAAAATCCTCACGGATGACTTTGCAGACAAAGAGGGGCTGGAGATGGGCGATGAGTATTTTGCAAACCTGGATCACATCGAGAGTGTGGAGAACTTCAAGGAGGGCTACGAGAGCGACGCCAAATGCTCCTCCGACAGCAGCGGGGTCGACCTCAAGGACGACGAGGAGGAGAACACAGGCACCGAGGAGCAGGAGGAGTCCAACGAGGACAGCTCTGATGACAACTTCTGCAAGGATGAGGACTTCAGCGCCAGCTTTGTGTGGCGCAGCTACGCCACGCGCCGGCAGACGCGGGGCCAGAAGGAGAACGGGCTCTCAGAGACAGCTTCCAAGGACTCTGGGCTCACCCGACAGATCAGCCACGATGAGACGGTGGTGGCCTCCTCCTGTAAGCTGCCGGTGTCGGAGGAGACCTCCAAGAACAAAGTGGCCTCGTGGCTGAGCTCCAACAGCATGGCCGATGGCTTCCAGGACAACGACAGCACCTCCTCCTTCAAGATGAGCGAAGGCAGCGAAGCCAAGGCCGGCAAAACGGAGCTCCCTGCTGAGAAGAGCTCTGCTTCCGCCCCGGGAGACCTGAACGGAGAGGCGAAGGCATCCAGGAAAGACGTAAGGGAGGGCTGTGGGACTGGGAGATCAGCTTTACCCCCTGCCTTGGGGGCACGGAGGGGAAAACGGAGCCACAGCGATGTGTGGTGGTGCTGCTTGGCATCCAGCCCCTTGTCCTGCTCCTTGTCCTGCTCCGGTGGGGTCAGGGGGTGCCTTTCCCCCTTTCCTGGGGGAAGTTGTGGCACAAGAGGTTCCAAAGAAGTGGCTGAGCTGAACATTCCTCCCTCCCTGGGCACCTCGTGGCTCTGCAGCCTGGAAGAGTGGGAGCCACTGCCTGCCCGAGGGGTGTGGGGAGGGTTGGACAGGGCCAGGACAGCAGGGAGGTGGTCCCTGTCCTCCTTCTGCTCCAGAGCAGGGACTGGGACACCCTCTGTGGAACGTGGAGGGTGGGAGAGCTGTGATCACAACTCACCTGGTCTGGAGCACCAGCTCCTCACACCCACCTTGGTGTTTGGGGAGTTTCCACCCAAGAGCTGAAGAGAAGAGAGCTCTGAAAATGAAAGGTTTTAATCTTCTTTTCCCTTTTGCAGGAACCTGAAGACCCAGCCAAAATTCCCGGGTAAAGTTCCTTTAAATTTGTATTTTCCTGCTTTTTATTTCCAAATTTGCCTCTGAACGAGTTCCTGCAGCTCTGGGGCTGCTCCTGGGCCCTGTTGACACCATTCCAGAGCAAACAGAGAGGTTGGGGAGGGGGGGTTTGGGCTGTGCCCCAGCGTCCCTGGCAAATCAAAGGCTTGGAGATGGCACCTTGTCCCACTGCCAGCTGTGGACAAGCTCCGTGGGCACTCAGAGCATGACCTGGTGTTCTCCTGTGCCCCCAGGCTCAGCGACCTGGGCAGGATGTACGGGTACAACCCGAGCCCTCCCAAGCTGGAAGGGATCCGGAGGCCGACGAGCAAGACGGCGCTGCTGCAGAGCCGGCGCCATTCCCTGACGGCGCAGCCCCCCGCGGAGGTGAGTGCTGCTCCCGGGCACGGGCAGGGCCTGCTCTGCCTTGGCTCCTCACCTGGCACACCAGGGACCTCTTCTGTGGAATGAGGGATGGCCTGCCTTGGAAGGGACCTCACAGCCCACCTGGTTCCACGGGCAGGGACACCTCCCACTGGATCAGGGGGCTCCAAGCCCCATCCAACCTGGCCTTGGACACCTCCAGGGATGGGGCAGCCACCACTGTTCTGGGCAACCTGGGCCATGGCCTCCCCACCCTCACAGCAAAACATTTCTCCCCAAGATCTCATCTCAATCTCCCCTCTTCCAGCTCAAAACCCTTCCCCCTCATCCTCTCCCTGCACCCCCTGACCAAAAGCCCCTCCCCAGCTTTCCTGGAGCCCCTTTCAGTCCTGGGAGGCTGCTCTAAGCTCTCCCCACAGCCTTCTCATCTCCAGGCTGAACAATCCCAACTCGCAGCCTGTCCTGGTACAGGAGGTTCTCCAGCCCTTGGATCATCTCCGTGGTCTCCTCTGGTCCTGCTCCAACAGTTCCATCCCCTTCTTATGTTGGGCATTCCAGAACTGGACACAAGACTCCAGGTGGACAACCCCAACTCTCCCACCCTGAATGGGGGATGATCTTTGGTTTTTGAAGTTCTCCTCCCTTCCCTACAATACCCAGAGCACCCCTGGTACAGGCTTGGGAGGCTCTGGCAGGGTGGGTGCTGCAGAACCCCCTGAAATTTCACTGCCCTGAGATGGGGTTTCTGTCCCAGCTCTGGTTGCAGCATCCACCTGTGTGATCCACTTTAAAAGGGCTTTTGAGACTCCTCTACCGTAACTTCTGGGCAAAAGGGGTGCTGGGAAGGTGGTTTGGAAAGCGATGGCGCCGAGCTGAGCTGTTTCTGGTGTTCCCCAGGATGTGCTGACACTGTCGAGCAGCACGGACAGCGATGGGGACAACGGGCAGGCAGCAGGGGGACAGGCCCCGGGCACCACCAACGACAGCGACGACATCCAGACCATCTCCTCGGGCTCTGACGAGGAGGAAGCTGATGACAAGAAGAACTCAGTGTCCAGCTCAGGTGAGGAAGCTGCTGGGGGAGGAACCAAGGGTGGATGATGGGGGAGGAAACAAGAGTGGATATTGGGGGAGGAACCAAGGGTGGATTGAGGGAGGAAACAAGGGTGGATGATGGGGGAGGAACCAAGGGTGGATTGGGGGAGGAACCAAGAGTGGATATTGGGGGAGGAAACAAGGGTGGATTGGGGGAGGAAACGAGAGTGGATATTGGGGAGGAAACGAGAGTGGATGTTGGGGAGGAAACGAGAGTGGATGTTGGGGAGGAAACGAGGGTGGATGTTGGGGAGGAAACGAGAGTGGATGTTGGGGAGGAAACGAGGGTGGATGTTGGGGAGGAAACGAGGGTGGATGTTGGGGAGGAAACGAGGGTGGATGTTGGGGAGGAAACGAGAGTGGATGTTGGGGAGGAAACGAGGGTGGATGTTGGGGAGGAAACGAGAGTGGATGTTGGGGAGGAAACGAGAGTGGATGTTGGGGAGGAAACGAGGGTGGATGTTGGGGAGGAAACGAGGGTGGATGTTGGGGAGGAAACGAGAGTGGATGTTGGGGAGGAAACGAGGGTGGATGTTGGGGAGGAAACGAGAGTGGATGTTGGGGAGGAAACGAGAGTGGATGTTGGGGAGGAAACGAGAGTGGATATTGGGGAGGAAACGAGAGTGGATATTGGGGGAGGAAACGAGAGTGGATGTTGGGGAGGAAACGAGAGTGGATGTTGGGGAGGAAACGAGAGTGGATGTTGGGGAGGAAACGAGAGTGGATATTGGGGAGGAAACGAGGGTGGATGTTGGGGGGAGGAAACGAGGGTGGATGTTGGGGGGAGGAAACGAGGGTGGATGTTGGGGGGAGGAAACGAGGGTGGATGTTGGGGAGGAAACGAGGGTGGATGTTGGGGGGAGGAAACGAGGGTGGATGTTGGGGGGAGGAAACGAGGGTGGATGTTGGGGGGAGGAAACGAGGGTGGATGTTGGGGGGAGGAAACGAGGGTGGATGTTGGGGGGAGGAAACGAGGGTGGATGTTGGGGGGAGGAAACGAGGGTGGATGTTGGGGGGAGGAAACGAGGGTGGATGTTGGGGGGAGGAAACGAGGGTGGATGTTGGGGGGAGGAAACGAGGGTGGATGTTGGGGGGAGGAAACGAGGGTGGATGTTGGGGGGAGGAAACGAGGGTGGATATTGGGGGAGGAAACGAGGGTGGATATTGGGGGAGGAAACGAGGGTGGATATTGGGGGAGGAAACGAGAGTGGATATTGGGGGAGAAACAAGGGTGGATATTGGGGGAGAAACAAGGGTGGATGTTGGGGGAGGAAACGAGGGTGGATGTTGGGGGAGGAAACGAGGGTGGATGTTGGGGGAGGAAAGAGGGTGGATGTTGGGGGAGGAAACGAGGGTGGATGTTGGGGAGGAAACAAGGGTGGATATGGGGGAAGCAGAGGCACAGCAAGAAATTTTGGCCAGGAACCACCAGGAAGGGCTGGTGAGGAGACAGATGGGAGCATGGGGTGTCCTGCTCCACACACCTCTGAGCTTTGTGAAGCTTCCATAACCACAACCCCCAGCACTCAAGTGCTGGATACTGGTGGATGTCCAAGAAAAAGCAACGACGAGGGCCCTTGTGGTGGGGTTCCAGGCTCTGCAGGGACGAGTGGAGAGTGAGGAGGTCCCCAGGAGCCATCCAGGGTGGTGGTTTAGAGCTGAGCTGCATCCCAAAGGAGTTTCTGACCCCTGTGTGGAGGCAGAGGGAGTCTTGCTCCAGCAGCACCGCTTGGGGTTCCTCATCCAGAGGCTGGGGAAGGGTCGGCGGCAGCGTTTGCTCCTCTCGCGCAGGCGCGGTGAAGAGACAAGTGGCTGTCAAGTCCACCCGTGGCTTCGCCCTCAAATCCACCCACGGCATCGCCATCAAATCCACCAACATGGCGGCGGCCGAGAAGGGCGAGAGCGCGCCCGACCGCCGGACCACGCGGCAGTTCTACGACGGAGAGGAGTCCTGTTACATCATCGACGCCAAGCTGGAGGGGAACCTGGGCCGGTACCTCAACGTGAGTGCCCACCTGGGCCAGGGGCTGGAAGGGGATGTCCCTGGGCAGCTGGGGAGGGAGAGGGGGCCTTGGGGGGGGGCCCTTCTGCCCCAAGGATGGATAAATACGGTAAAAGGAGTGGGAAGAGAGCAGGGCTGGGAGGGTGATGAGAGAATCATGGAATTGTTCAGGTTGGGAAAGACCTTTAAGATCAAATCCAACTGTAAATCCAGCACCGCCAGCCCCCACCATTGATCCCTGTCCCCAAATGCTGCATCCGCACAGCTTTTAAACCCCACCAGGGATGGGGAACCCCCCACTGCCCTGGGAGCCTCTGCCAGGGCCTGAAAACACTTTCCATGAAGGAATCTTTCCCAATATCCAATCTCAGCCTCCCCTGGCACAACCTGAGGCCCTTTCCTCTCATCCCATCCCTTGTTTCTTGGGAGCAGAACCTGACCCTCGCCTGACTCCAGCCTTTCCAGCAGCTGCAGAGAGCCATGAGATCTCCCCTCAGCCTTCTCTTCTCCAGACTAAACCCCCCCAGGTCCCTCACTGCTCCCAGAATCCGTGTTCTCCAGCCCCTTCCCCAGCTCTATTCCCTTCTCTGGACACTCTCCAGCCCCTCAAGGGCTTTCTTTGTGTGAGGGGCCCAAACCTGCCCCCAGGATTCAAGGTGCAAAAGGGGGGGACGATCCTTTCCCTGCTCCTGCTGCCACCCCATGGCTGATCCAAGCCAGGATGCTGGGGGCCTTCTTGGCCACTGCTGGCTCAGGTTCACCCACTGTGAACCAGCACCCCCAGGGCCTTTTCCACCAGCAGCTTTCCAGCTGCTCCTCCCCAAGCCTGGAGCATTCCAGGGGGTTGTTGTGACCCCACGTGGCACTGGAGCTGTGTTGAACCCCCTTCTTGAGTGGAGCAGGGCCCGTGGCGCGTGGCAGGGGGTGGCCAAGCTTCCAGCACCCGTTACCTTTGCGAGCGCGGATCTTATGACTCATCCCTGGGGGTGCAGGGAGGGGAGGGAGCAGGTCCTGTTCCAGCAGGCTCACGCTGGACACAGCAGACAAATCCACAACGCTGCTGTTCCCAGGGGCTGGTGTTTGCTCCTGGCTCCCTCGCATCCCTCCCGTGGCAGCAGCTGCCTCACAGTGTTTGTTGTGCCCTTTTCCAGCACAGCTGCAGCCCCAACCTCTTCGTGCAGAACGTTTTCGTGGACACTCACGACCTGCGCTTCCCCTGGGTCGCCTTCTTTGCCAGCAAGTGAGTGCTTGGGGAGGGGCTGCGTGTCCACGGGGCTTCTCCTCCTCCTGGAAACCTCTGAACTGAGTTTCACAGAGCCAGGGAATGGTTTGGGTGGGAAAGGACCTCAAAGCCCACCCAGTTGAGTGGGCAGGGACCCCTCCCACTGGATCAGGGGGCTCCAAGCCCCATCCAACCTGGCCTTGGACACCTCCAGGGATGGGGCAGCCACCACTGCTCTGGGAAACCTGGGCCAGGGCCTCCCCACCCTCACACCAAAACATTTCCCCCCAATATCTCACCTCAATCTCCCCTCTTTGAGCTCCAAACCCTTCCCCCTCATCCTCTCCCTGCACTCCCTGATCCAGAGCCCTTCCCCAGCTTTCCTGGAGCCCCTTTCAGTCCTGGGAGGGTGCTCTAAGTTCTCCCCAGAGCCTTCTCCTCTCCAGGCTGAACAACCCCAACTCTCCCAGCCTGTTTCACCCCAGCCTGAGCAGGGAGAAGCTTGGCAATGACTTGGGTTTGGACCTCCCTTCCTGCCACGGAGAATCCTGGTGGGATTCACCTCTGTTTTAGACCTTTCCAAGGGGAGCACTGAGCACGGCACCGCCGCTGCCTGCATTGTTTGAGCCTCAGCCCTTGCAGGCAGCAGCGAATCCCTGCCACGTGCCTGAGGCACCACGACTCCTCTGGGAAACCCCACGGGAGTGATTCATCAGGGAACTTTGTCCCTGTGCTCGTGGCAGAGCCCAGAGCAGCCGCGCTGGCGGCTTCACCCTTGCCCCAGGGGAAGCTGAACTGCGCTGCCCTGTCCGGAGAATCCGTACGGATGTGCTGCTCTCTGCCAGCAGGTCCAGCTCAGCCTCCTCCATGGCCTCTTCTCCCAGCTCTGTGCTTTCTTTCCTTCCCCTCTCCCAGGAGGATTCGGGCCGGCACGGAGCTGACGTGGGATTACAACTACGAAGTGGGCAGCGTGGAAGGCAAAGAGCTGCTGTGCTGCTGCGGGGCCGTCAAGTGCCGCGGGCGGCTGCTGTGATTCCCCCCCCCACACTCCTCCCGTGGCCCCCGGTGCTGCCTCGTCCTGTGTGAGAGTAAAAAGCTGCTTCTCAAGCCCCGACTACGGAGCCGAGCGCAGCGGCTTCGCCTTCAACCCTTCACTTGAACCCCACGGCAGGAAACGGAGACGGAGCAGCGACGTAACCGGTGCCGGCTGCGGTGGGGACAGTGCCCAGAGCTGTCCCTGCTGCTGCCAGCTTTGCTCAGCCCCATCCCAGGGCCCAAAATCACCCTGCGAGGGGCCAATTGCTCCCTTGGTGTGCAGGAAGGGCCGTTACCCCCACCCACGAGCTGCTGCTGAGCGACTGTTCCCCTGCTCTCCACCCAAAGCCTGGGTGCTTGCACTTCACATCTGTGCTGGCGCCTCTTTCCCAGCAGGAACCACTTCCCCAGGACTCCAGGGAAGCGATTCCCAGTTGGGACTGAGCCCTTGCCATCCCTGGGGCCTTGGGACTGGGCTGGGAGGGAGCAGGGATGGTGGAGAGAAGCCCAGAAAGAATGGACCAGGCTGGATTTATAGTGGTGACACGAATTCAAGTGGACAAAAGCGTTTGTCTTCAACTCTGGTTGTAAAGAATCTTTTTAGACATCAAAACCAATAAAGTACATTTTTAATATTAAAAAAACAACATCCCTGACCTTTAGACACACCAAAAAGCCCCCAAAGAGCAGGATTTAACCCCTCTCTTCATCTGTGTTTCCCCAGGGCTTGTAAGAAAACCACTGGAAGCAGCTGACCTGACAGGTTCTGACAGGCACGGGGAGGGCAGCCTCTTCCCACCTTCCGGCAGAACAAGAACTCATTAACGCCTCCACTCATTAAAATAAAGAGGCTCTGGGTGAACTGTTCTTGCCTGGGAACAGGTTTGATGCTGCTTGGCTTCTCCCAGCACCTTCGGGTGGAACCGCAGGCTCAGGATTCCAGTTGGAGCCTCACAGCCTTGCCCTGGGCTCAGTCGAGGCCGACCCGAGCTGGGCCCCGCGAGGGCAGCGCGTTCGCCGGAGCCGGACACGAGCCCAGCGCGCGGCGGCTCCTCCCGGAACACTCCCCCTCCTTCTCCCCCTGGCAGCTCCGCGGGGTTTCAGGTGTTGGGGTTTGGCTTTGTTTTCCCTGCAGGGCAGGGCTCGGATCTGCACCCCCAGCAGCTTCAACCCCAGGAGAGGTGGATTTATATAAAGTGGAATCCAATCCCACAAAGCCCAGGTTGGGAGGAGCGGGCACTGCTTCCAGCTGCCCCCCCTCCAGGCACTCTGGCAGCTCTGCACTCACACCACCAAGATTGGCTTTTTCCATGCTAAATAACCTTATTTTTTTCCAACCACCTCCACGGCCACCGCGAGCTCCGGTTCCATCCTCCGTGTCCACCTGAATGGCAGCTTTGTCATCCCAAGAGCGCGGCCACTCCTCGGGAGGCTGAAGCCAACGCTCCAGCTGGTTCAGAAAACATGGAGAGCACTCAGGAAGGGGAAATAAAATAAAAAAAAAAGCAAACACCAGAAACATCCAAACACCCCAATCCACCCCCTTTTAGCACTGCCAGAGTGGGGGCTGAGCTGCAGCAACGGCCCCCAGACCTCGCAGGGACCAGGACCAAGCACAGAAACCTCCCCAGCCATGGGTTGGTTTGTTTTTGTTTTTTTACTGAAGTTTATTAGTTTTTAACTTTTAATATATTTAACCTTTTCTCTTTTTTTTTAAAAAAAAAAAAAAAACAAAAAAAAAGAAAAAAAAAACACAACAAAACACGTTTTGGTCTGCTGTTGGTTAATGGTCCTTTTCCCCCTGTCCCTCCGCCTTGGGAGGTCTCACCGCATCCCAGGTGGATGCGGGAGGCAAAGCCAAGCCCGGCTCCTTCCATCTTCCCAATAAATAGAAACAACAACAACAAAAAAAAATCAGTTGTGAATTTGTCCTGTGCCAGCCGGGAAGGGACCGGGAGCGGCGACGGAGAGCGGGACTGGAAACTCATGGAGGGAAGGGATTAAACTCCTCCGAGAGGTGAGTGGTGAGGGAACCCCGCGGCTCCCACCCCGAGTGCGTCCGTAGTGTCATCGCGGCACCCCACACCGAACCCTGGGAATTCCTCCACCTGGGAATTCCTCTGCTGCTCCCTCCCAGCCCTCTGAGGATGCAGAGCAGGGACCGTCACGGCGTCCCCACCGCCCTCCCTCCCTCGGTGCCGGCAGCGAAGCTGGGGAAGGGGCTTCTCCCCAGTGTTTGCTGCAGGACGCGCGCCCCTCCGGCGAGGGGATGGGAAAGGGGGAATAAGGCAGGGCTGGAGCCCAGCGAGGGCTGGAGCCAAGGTCTCGGGCACAGCCGAGGGCTGTGGGGAGGGAAAGGAGCCATCCCAGGGGGACACGTCCTCGCTCTGCCCGTCCCGGGGCACCGGGGTGGGTTAAGGCAGTAGGTGAAAGGCAAGAAGGGCACCACGGTGAGCGTGAGGTGGAGCCGCGACCCCGCGACGGAGGAGGCGACGGAGGGGGCCGAGTGGGCGCCCCGGGGTCCCGGTTCGATCCACGGGACCGGGGCAGGGAGAGGACGGAGGGGACGGGGAGCTGGGCGCTGCGCGAGGGCCGAGCGGGGGGGTTCGGCGCCTCACGGGTCCCGGCTCCGGCGCAGGCGGGGAGAGGGCGCTCAGTCGGTTTTGCGGTGGTTGTTGTTGAGGACGGGGTGGCCGTTGGAGAGGGGCCCGTTCTTCGCCGCCTCCTCCTCCTCCTCAGAGTTGTCCGTCTCCTCCCGGTCGCTCCTCTCGTCCTCCACCACCTGCAGCGGAAGGAGGAAAGAGGTGGTCAGAGAATCTTGGAATGGTTGGGCTTGGAAGGGACCTTAAAGATTACCCAGTTCCAACCACGGGCAGGGACACCGCCCACTGGATCAGGGGTGCCCAGTTTTCCTGCTGTGCCTCAGTTTTCCCCATCACAATTGCAATTCCCTCCTCATCCCAGGCTCTCTGGGACTCGGGAATCCGGCTTCACAGCTTGGGGGATCTCCCCTGCCAACCCCTCACTCCGGATCCAACCCCTTTGCCCCACGGGCAGGATCGGGAGCCCCACGCCACTGCCAGCCTCTTCTTGCCTTTCCAGTTATGAACTTCTGGGCCATGCGGATGATGAGGTAGGCCCAGAAGATGTGCAGCGACTGCAGCACCACCATCATGAAGTTGAAGAAGTAGTATCCAAAGAAAGCAGGGTAGAGATCCAGCGGATAAACCACCGTGCAGTGCATGATCCTGCCGGGAAAAGCCGCTCCGTTACGGACAGGGACCACCCATCCCTTTCCCAGTGGATCCCCTCCCCTTGCCCCGTGCCTCAGTTTCCCCACCCGTCCCCAGTGCCCGGGGCTCACCAGAAGGGCAGGATGACCAAGCGGGTGACGATGAAGACGGCGGCGAAGACGATGAAGATGTTGTTGCAGGTGTTTCTCCAGCCGGCGTAGTTGAACATCTTGGCCGACTGCGGGGACGGAGCGGGGTGAGGTGGGGAGGGGACACTGGAAGGGGACACGGGAAGGGGACACTGGAAGGGGACACGGGAAGGGGACACGGGAAGGGGACACTGGAAGGGGACTCACCTCCAGCAGATAATCCGAGGAGTCATGCAGGGCCATGATCAGCGTTCCTGCACGGATGTAGTTGGCAAACCAGGAGAAGCTGATGAGGATGATGGTGGCGACGTGGTGGATGATTTGCTCTTTGAAGTCCTGTGCTCAGGGGAGGGGATGGAGGGGGGTTACAGCAGCCTCGCTCAGCGCCCTCCGTCCCACTTGGCTCTAAGACCCCACGATCCCAGCCCATGCCCAGGGCTCACCTTGCGCTTGACGTCGGAGGCGATGCTGAAGAGCAGGGACCAGTAGAAGGAGAGCTCGATCATGTAGTACCAGTACTGGGAGGGCAGCATGCTCTGCAAGGCACCAGACACATTGGGGGGATCCTCCAGGCACCCCAGGGGCTCCAATCAGACCCACAGGGACCCTTCCGCACCCCACGGCACGTAAGCCCCTTCCCCGTGCATCAGCCAAACCCACACGGGGGCCACAGACGCTGCACAACCCCTGAGAGACTCCCCTGTACCTCCAGGGGCTCTGGTTCCCATCTCCCAGCAGCTCCAGTTCCCATCTCCCACATCCCAGCAGCTCTAGGTCCCACATCCCAGCAGCTCCAGGTCCCATCTCCCATGCAGCTCCCGAGAGTTCCAGTTCCCATATCCCAACAGCTCTGGTTCCCATCTCCCACATCCCAGCAGCTCCAGGTCCCACATCCCACATCCCAGCAGCTCCAGGTCCCACATCCCACATCCCAGCAGCTCCAGGTCCCACATCCCACATCCCAGCAGCTCCAGGTCCCACATCCCACATCCCAGCAGCTCCAGGTCCCACATCCCACATCCCAGCAGCTCCAGGTCCCACATCCCACATCCCAGCAGCTCCAGGTCCCACATCCCACATCCCAGCAGCTCCAGGTCCCATCTCCCATGCAGCTCCCTAGAGTTCCAGTTCCCATGTCCCAGCAGCTCTGGTTCCCATCTCCCAGGTCCCAGCAGCTCCCAGGGGTGGGAAGAGCTGCGGGAAGGTGGCTGGGCGGGCGCCGGGCGCTCACCTGGATGGGATATCCCTTCCACACCTCCCGGAGGTCGTAGAACCAGGGTTTCTGCAGGATGTGGGGAAGAGAGAGAGAGAGAGAGAGAGAGAGGGGGATCAGAAGGTGCCAAGGGGGGGCTGGAACGTGCCGAGGAGGGGGGCAATACTCACATCCACTATGACAGCCATGCCAGCAATGAAAGCAATAAGGTAAAAGGTGAATCTCCAACTGGAAAAAGGAAGCAGACGGTTCCTCAGACGGGCACCGGAGCGCAGGGCGGAGGCGGATGGACCCACCAGCCCCATATCCCACCCCCCACCCCGGGGGGCAGCTCCCGGCCAGGCAGGTGCCCCCGAAGCCCCATCCGTAGGTGACGGCGATGCCGGGGTCTCACCTGGCCTCCCGGAATTTCTTGAGGAGGCTGGGCCGGTCCTGGTTGCGGCGGCGGCGGAACCAGCGCTCCACCTGCCGCACGGAGCAGCCGCTCTGCTTGGAGAGCATCTCCACATCGGCCTGGGGACGGCACGGATGTCAGCGCGGAGCCACGCGGCACCGGCTCCACCACCCCCTTTTGGGGACCCCCCCCACCCCTCACCTGCTTGGGGTGCTTGGTGGAGGCAGCGTAGAACTTCTCCAACACGGGATTGGGGGCGGCTTTTAACCGGATCTTCTCCTTGACGTTCAGGAGCCCGGCCAGGGGCGTGGCCACGTACCTGGGATGGACACGGAACGTCCCCGTTTCCAGACCACTTGGTCCCACCAAAGCCACCCAACGACCACCGCCACGCGCTGCCTCAGTTTACGGAATCATGGAGTGTTTTGGGTTGGAAGGGACCTCAAAGCCCAGCCAGTTCCATGGGCAGGGACCCCTCCCACTGGATCAGGGGCTCCAAGCCCCATCCAACCTGGCCTTGGACACCTCCAGGGATGGGGCAGCCACCACTGCTCTGGGAAACCTGGGCCAGGGCCTCCCCATCCTCACAGCAAAACATTTCTCCCCAAGATCTCACCTCAATCTCCCCTCTTTCAGCTCAAAATCCTTCCCCCTCATCCTGTCCCTGCACCCCCTGACCAAAAGCCCCTCCCCAGCTTTCCTGGAACCCTTTCAGTCCTGGGAGGCTGCTCTAAGGTCTCCCCAAAGCCTTCTCTTCTCCAGGCTCAACAACCCCAACTCTCTCAGCCTGTCCTGGTACAGGAGGTTCTCCAGCCCTTGGATCATCTCCGTGGCGTCCTCTGGTCCTGCTCCAACAGTTCCATCTCCTCCTTATGTTGGGCATTCCAGAACTGGACACAAGGCTCCAGGTGGGGTCTCCCCAGAGCGGAGCAGAGGGGGACAAATCCCCTCCCTCACCCTGCTGGTTCCACGTTTCTTTTGATGTTTCCCCATCCCATTCCAGCTTCTCCCACAGGGGAACCCCCACCGTGGGTCCCTCTGTCACCCCAGAGCTGGGGACCCACGAAGCAGCCGGGCTGGATCCACCCCAGCAAACGCTGCCTCCCCCTTCCCTGCCATCCCAACAAAGCTCCGTCTGTTCCCGGCCCCGGCTCGGCATTGTTTGCCCAACAAATCGCTCCTTAAACGCGGCGGCCGCGCGAAGGGCGGCGGAGGATGCACAAAGCCCGCTCTGTGCCGCGACGCCGAGCCCCAAATCTCGGCCCTAAACGTGGTTTTGGGATGGGGGGAGCACCAAGGGGACACGGGGGACACATCCTGGGGGTGACAGGAGAGCCGGGGCGGCGTGAGGGACTCACGTCTCAAAGAGGTGCCGGACGATGAGGAAGAGGAAGGCCAAGGGGATGGTGACGTAGAGGTCGGAGGCCTTGGCGTAGACGCGCCCATCGCGGTCCTCCAGGTCGGCCCAGGTGAGGTTCGCCGGGAGCCAGAGCCGCTCCCACCAGAAGTAACTGTACAGGGTCTGGAACATGCTGGAAGGAGCAGGGGGCATGGTCAGGGGTCACCCCGGAACGCCCCGGATCCTCCAGCACCCTAAAACCCACACGGAGAGGTGTTTGGATCTGGCAACGCCTGGGATGGATCCAGCACCCCAAAACCCACACCAAGAGGTTGGCACTTGGATCTGGCAATGCCTGGGATGGATCCAGCACCCCAAAATCCACACAGAGCCGCTGGCACTGGGATCCAGCAATACCTGGGATAGACCCAGCACCCCAAAACCAACACCAAGAGGTTGGCACTTGGATCTGGCAATGCCTGGGATGGATCCAGCATCACCAAAGCCCAGAAGAAGTGGCCGGCCCTGGGATCATGCAATGCCAAGTCTGGCTCCAGCACCCCAAAACCCACACAGAGCAGCCAGTGCAGAGATGGGGCAATGCCTGGGATGGACCCAGCACCCCAAAACCCACACAGAGCGATCTGTGTTTGGATCTGGCAATACCCTGGATGGATCCAGCACCCCAAAATCCACACGGATCAGCTGGCGCTGGGACCCAGCAATGTCCAGGATGGACCCAGCACCCCAAAGCTCCCACATGGGGCGGCCGGCGCTCGGCTCCGGCACAGCGGGACTTTGCTCCGGCAGCGGGGAGGTCAGCGGGTGATGATTAACCGGGACAGAATCCCTGGCACCGGCCGCAGGGAGGAACCGCGGTCCCGGTCTCCGAGCATTCCCCACCCCGGCTCCCCGGCGGGATGGGGCGAACCCCGAGATCACAGGGGATGCAGAGGGGGGGGGGGGGGGATGCTCCCTGGTGCCAATCCTGGGATTCATCTCAAGGGGGGAAAAATGGGAGCGCAGAGCCCAGTGCCCCTCGGCCACGGGATTTGGGATTGCGTGGGATTTGGGATTTGTGGTGGCACAAAAAGCACCTTTGTGCCTTAAAAAGGACCTGGAGAAGGAGAGGAGCCTGGAAACGTCACCGCATCCCGCGCGCTCTGGGGCTGCAGCGGGGGTCGGGATGGGGTCCCCATTCCCATGGAGGTTGGGATGGAGGTCAGGATAGGGGTCACGATGGGTCCCCACTCCTGTGGGACCCGGATGGGGGTCAGGATGGGGGTCAGGATGGGGGTCAGGATGGGGTCCCCGTTCCCGTGGGGCTGCGATGGGGGTCAGGATAGGGTCCCTGTTCCCGTGGGGCTTGGACAGGGGTTGGGATGGGTCTCCATTCCCTTGGGGGTCAGGAAGGGGGGTCAGGATGGGGTCTCCCTTCCCATGGAGGTCAGGATGGGGGTTGGAATGGGCTTTGGGATGGGGTCCTCCCGTTCCCCGGAGCTGGGATGGAAGCGTGGGCTGAGGCTTCGCTCCGGGTGGGGGAAGAGGAACCACGGGGCCGGTTTCGCAAGCTGGGGAGCGTCCCGAGTCCCGCTGCTTGCGGGGGACCCTACCGGGAACCGGGGGGGGCACCGGGCAGGGCCGGTACCGGGCAGGTGGGAGGGATGGGAGAGGAAGGACAGGGAAAATCCAGGCTCGGGGGTGGGGTTTGGTCAGGGCCACGGGGGTGGAGCCGGTAATGGTGAGGTGGGAGGAACAGGGGGGACCCCCGGGCAGAGCTGGAAACGGGGGGGCGGGGGCACCGGGTAGGGTTGGTAACGGGAAGGGGCCTGGGCAGGGGGTTCCCCGGGATCCCGGAACCGGGGCAGGGGGAGGGGCGGAACCGTCAGCTGGGCCCCCCCGGGAGGGAATTTGGGAGCGATCGTGCCAAAAACGGGAGAAAACGCTGGAATGCGGAGGGTACGGGGAGCAACCGGTACCGGGAGGGGCGGGAGGGGCGGGGACGGGGGCTGAGCCGGGGCCTCGTAACGGGGGATGGGGGGGGGGGGGGGGGGGGGGGGGGGCACCGCCCGCCCAGGAAAAAAACGGAGGGGCCCCTTCCCCGCCCCTCCCCCCGCCGGGCCCCGCCCGTAACCGGGCCCCGGGGGGGGGGGGGGGGGGGGGGGGGGGAACCGAGAACTGGGGGAGGGAAACCGGGAGCGTGGGGGGAAACCGGGGAGGGAACCTCGGAGGCCCCGTTACCCTCCTCCCCCCAACCCGCACGGTCCCGCCCCGTCCCCGCTCGGTGCCCCCGGTACCCCCCCGCCCCCCCCCCGCCCCCTACACTCAGGCTCAGTCCGAGTCCCCGTTACCCATCCCGGTCCCTCTCCACCCGCCCCGTTCCGTCCTCTCCGGTTTCCCCTACGGGACCCCCCGTTATGTCCCGGTCCCTCCATTCCGTCCTCTCCCAGAGGGCCCATCCCCGTTCCAGTCCCCGGAGCCCCCCCCCCCCCCCCCCCGCACTCACGCGCCGCCGGAGCCGCCGCCGCCGCCCGGAGCCTCGCGCTCCGCCCCGCGCCAGGCAGCGGCGGGAGTGACGTCACCGCCGACGCCGCGCGCCCCGGGGGGGGGGGGGGGGGGGCGCGGAGGGGCGGGGCTGGGCGGCAGGCGCGGGCAATCGATCGCCGAGAGCGCGATCGCCGCCTGCTTTGGGGGGGGGGGGGGGCGGTATG
>JAUMJJ010000667.1:0-15502 GCA_033556795.1 Tapera naevia | reverse complement strand
GGGAGGCCGGATTGAGGCCGGACGCCAGAGCAGCTGCGGCCTCAGGGTGCCAACTCCGGCCGTCCTTGTGCCGAGCGAGCCCTCGGCCCGGCCCTTCCCTGCCAAAGGGAACGTTCCTGCCCTCGCCGTGCCTGGATCCGGCCGCGGGGTGGGATCTGCATCCAGCTCTTGCAGCTGCTCGCGCCGCA
Source organism: Tapera naevia (assembly GCA_033556795.1). NCBI lineage: Eukaryota > Metazoa > Chordata > Aves > Cuculiformes > Neomorphidae > Tapera > Tapera naevia. Next base: position 15,314 of record JAUMJJ010000667.1, on the reverse strand, counting down.
GGAACCTCCCCGGGGACCCCGAGTGTTTCTCTTCGCCGCTCGGCGCAAGGTTTGACCTTCGCTTCCTTCCTCCACCCACACGCCCTTCGCTTTCCAGCCGCTGCCGGCCGGCGGCCTCTGGCATTCCAGAGACTTCTGATCACTGGTGTCAAATCCCGGCATTCCCCTTCCACCACCCCAGCGAGAACACCAAGAAAATGGGAATAAAACACATTAAAAGAGATTATTTCCCTACAGCCACGGGTAAAACAACAAATACTGAGCTGCTGCTGGTGAATCGAGTTCCAGAATCCTTCTGGAGTTTGATCGGCAGCTTCCTCCGCTCAAGGAGGAGGTGTCCTCATTTTTAGGGGTGCAAAACTCCCCTTCCTAATAAATTACCAACACACACTGGGAGCCATCCCTACGTTTCACGTTCCCCAACACTGGGAAGGCTTTGGGGATCTCCGGAGCTTGGTCTTGTAAGAGGGGATGGGGTTTCTTCAACCCTTCCCAGGGCCACGGAAGGGGGGTTTGAGCTTCCTACTGCTCAAATCATTTCCCTTTTCCAACCAGGCTCCTGCCGTGGCTCGGATTGGGCGAGGAGAGCTAAGGGAGATGTTGAGTGGAGGAGGAGGAAGGCTTTACTGGACATTAGGTTGGGCTTTGCAGCTCCAGATGGCAAAGGGGAAGACGATGTAGGACGTCGCCCAGGCGAGGCAATAGACGGAAGCCACCGCTGCCGGCAAGAAGAGGACGGCCACCACCCCTGCGGAATGGGAAGAGCCTTTGGGATCTCCTCCTCCTCGGCTGCTATCTCGGTGGGTTTTAATTCTGACTCCATCCTTACCTCCAGCATAAACCACTTTCTTCCAGCGTTGGGACTCCAGCACCTTGTCGTGGGGGTAGAAGCCCCGATCCAGCATGAAGAGGATCATGACGCCGGCGGTGACGCGCAAGACGATGACGTTGCCGCCCGTCAGCACGAAGGCGCCTGCCAGCAGCGATGAGGCGTAGGGACAGGGCAGCCCCCGGTAGGTGAAGGGGATCCCTGCTGGGTGTCAGATGTTCAGCTGTGAGGTGTGTGTGTGTGGGGGGTAATCACTCTTCAAAAAAACCCTAAAACCACCCCAAAATGCTCATCTTACCACTGGAGAAGAAGCAGAGGCGAGCGAATACGGCCAGCACGTAGGCGATGGCCAGCAGCCCGGCCAGCACCCCCTGCGGCCGCAGCAGCAGCGCCGTGGCCAGCCCGAAGGTGGTGAAGTCAGCAAAATCATCCAGTTTGGCACCTGTGGGGAACGAGCGAGCAGCTGCCAGGCAGGAAGAGTTCTGGAATCCTCAACATGAGAAGGACACGGAACTGTTGGAATGGGTTCCAGAGGAGAGCTACGAAGATGATGGAAGTCCCTCTGCTAGGAGGAGAGGCTGAGAGAGTTGGGGTTGTTCAGCCTGGAGAAGAGAAGGCTGTGGGGAGACCTTAGAGCAGCCTCCCAGGACTGAAAGGGGCTCCAGGAAAGCTGGGGAGGGGCTTTTTCCAAGGGCCTGCAGTGACAGGATGAGGCTTTAAATTGGAAAGGGGAGAATTTAGACATTAGGAAGAAATTCTTCACAATAAGAGTGCTGAGACACTGGCCCAGGTTGCCCAGAGCAGTGGTGGCTGCTCCATCCCTGGAGATGTTCAAGGCCAGGTTGGATGGGGCTTTGAGCCCCCTGATCCAGTGGGAGGTGTCCCTGCCCACAGCAGGGGGTTGGGACTGAATGGGCTTTGAGGTCCCTTCCAACCCAACCCATTCCATGAAGGTCAGAGGAGACAGGAAGAACCTGGCAGAGCATTCCTGGGGTGGCAGGATGGACTCACCCAGCGCCGAGCAGGCGTCGAGCCGGCGGGCGACGGCTCCGTCGGCCAAGTCAAGCAGAAACCCCACCAGCAGCAGCCAACACGAGTGCTGGTATTGCCTGGGGAGGATGGAGAGAGCAAAACTGGGCTGACCACCCCTTTGTAACCCCCAAAGTTCACAGTTTCACAGTATCATAAGGTTGGAAATGACCTCCGAGATCATCAAGTCCAACCTATAACCCAACACCAACACCAACCCATCATCTAAACCATGGCATCATCCATTCTCCCCCTTAAACACCTCCAGGGTCGGTGACTCCACCCCCTCCCTGGGTGCTCATTCCAATGGCCAATCACCCTTTCAGTGAAGAACTTTTTCCTAACATCAAGTCTAAACTTCCCCTGAAAGTTTTCACCCCATTCCTCCTTTTCCCCCACCTGTTGAGGCTGCAGAGGATGGAGGAGAGCCCCGCCACCAGATTGGCCACGGAGAGCCCGTTAGCGGCGTTCTTCCGGATGAACTCCAGTGTCCGACCCTGCCCCGCGCGTTCGCTCAGGAACAGCTTCTTCGTCGACTGGAAAATACCTGCAAACCCGCCGAGGCGGCGGTGAAGGGCAGAACCAGCTCCTCTTTCCAACTGGGGAGTTATTTAAACGCCCCCCCCGAGGTAGCAAGTCGATGCTGGGGACCTTTTCCCCCCCCCTTCCAGTGCTGGGAAGGGGCTGGAAAAAAATTTTAGGGGTGTGGGAGCCTTGCTGGCCGTTCCCCTCCTCAAACCAAAGCCCCGAAAAGCCTTTTAGCAAGCAGCAGGATTTTTGTTTTATCAAGCCCTGCCTTTTATCTTTACCCACCAGAGGTGAAAATGAAACCAAATAAATAAAACAACCATAAAAAAAAGAAAGAAAACCAAAGAAAAATAAATCCAAACCCAAGCTTAGACTAAAAGCCAACCCCGGTTTTAAGCTCTACTGATCTTATATACCTATAGGGCTAAGCTTTAGAGAAAGAGTTTAAGGGTCATGTCCTACTAGTGGGCTTTGCACCCTGCCTTTGCCGTGGTCCCAAAGCCAGGCAAGCTGGGAAGATCCTTCATCTGAAAGAAAACAGCACGTCAGAGCAAAACAAGAGCCACCCTTCCCCTCGCCGCCCCCCGGTACCCGCTCCCAGCTGCGCCCGGGCCAACTGGGCACTGTCCTGGCTGAGCCTGGGCCAACTCAGCGCCGTCCCCGGCACTGAAACGCCGGCAAAAAACAGCTCCTGGGGTGTTAAAAAAAAACCCAACAACCCCGCTATGTAAAGGTTTTAAAACACATTCCTAGATCTTGGAATGCTGCTGGGGTCCGTGGTTCTACGTGCCGGCACTGGGATGGATGCGGCTGCCACCAGTGACCTTTGGACACCGCGCCCCAAGTCTCCAGCACAGGCTGAGCTGGGTGGTTGGGGATGGCAAATCCACCCTCAGCCTGGCATCGTTGCTCTGCTGCCTTGGATTTGGCCGCATCCGGTGGGTTTTAGCGGGGGGTTGAGTTCACACCTGGTGCCATCCAGGTATTTGCCTTGCCTGAGGCTGATCCAGCAGGGTTGGGGTCTCCAAAGGTCTTGCACTGTCACCATCCCCACCCTCCCCTGGTGCTGGGGCAGGATCAGGCCCCTAGGGAAGGCTTCCCCGTGCAGCCACGACACCGTAGCCGGGCACCGTTGAGCATCACAATACCCAGACACCACTCTGCCACCCCAACTTGCCCATTATTGGCATTTCTAGCCTGGAAAGCAAAGAATCAGTGCAGAAGGGATTTCCTCAACCCCACGTCACTGCCAGTGGGGTTTATTACTATTTCTGGGGGGAAAAAAGGGCAATTTTGGCTCTTCCCAGGTGATCCCCTGTGCGTTATGGGGCACTTGTGCCCCACAGGGGTTCTCAACCCCCAAGGATGAGGGGGCAAAGGGGGTTCAGCCAGGGGAGATGCAGAATTAACCTTTTTTTGGGGGGGCTGATGATTGTTTTAACACTTTTCTGCCCCAATTTGAGCGAACCGAACTCTGCCGACGACTCTGATTTCTTCCCACTAAACCCCACCCTCCACCTCCCCAACCCCGGTGATTTTGGAGGGGAGGGGGAAAGAGACACTTTGCGAAGGGGCTGAGCGGCATCGGGGCATCGAGGTGGCACTTACCGACGGGCGGTGACACCATCCACATGGCTGCGGTGGCACTGAGGGTGGCGGCGCCGCCGCGGCGAGGGGAAACTGAGGCAGGAGCCGTCGGAGCGGGCGCTCGCGGGGCTGGGACCGCGTTATATAAGGGAAAGCTTCGCCGGCTGAGTCACCGCGCGGGGGGTGGCTCCGGCCAGAGGGCACAGGGGGGTTCGGAGGCGGCTGGCACCACCGGCGAGGGAGGAGCTGCCCCGGGAGAGGGGGGCAGGCGGCCGGTGCCAGGCTCACAGAACCCGCGCCAGGCTCACAGCTTCGTGCCAGGCTCGTCACACCGATGCCAGGCTTGCAGCACCCATTCCAGGCTCGTCACATCAATGCCAGGCTCACAGCACCCATGCCAGCTTTGCAGCACTGATGCCAGGCTCGCAGCACTGATGCCAGCCTTGCAACACCCATGCCTGGCTCGTCACACCGATGCCACCCCTTACAGCACCCATGCCAGGCTCACAGCACCCATTCCAGCCTTGCAACCCTAATACCATGCTCACAGCACTGATGTCAGCCTCGCAGCACCCATTCCAAGCTCTCAGCACCCATGCCAGGCTCACAGCACCCATTCCAGGCTCACAGCGCTTCGTGCCAGGCTCATCACACCGATGCCAGGCTTGCAGCACCCATTCCAGGCTCACAGCACCCATTCCAGCCTTGCAACCCTAATACCATGCTCACAGCACTGATGTCAGCCTCGCAGCACCCATTCCAAGCTCTCAGCACCCATGCCAGGCTCACAGCACCCATTCCAGGCTCACAGCACCCATTCCAGCCTTGCCACACCCATGCCAGCCTTGCAGCACTGACGCCAGGCTCTCAGCACCCATGCCAGGCTCACAGCACCCATTCCAGCCTTGCCACACCCGTGCCAGCCTTGCAGCACTGACACCAGGCTCTCAGCACCCATGCCAGGCTCACAGCACCCATTCCAGGCTTGCAGTGCTCATGCCAGCTTTGCAGCACTGATGCCAGGCTCACCACACTGATGCCAGCCTTGCAGCACCCATGCCAGGCTCACAGCACCCATTCCAAGCTCTCAGTGCCTATGCCAGCTCACAGCATGCATTCCAGGCTTGTGGTACCCATGCCAGCTTTGCAGCACTGATGCCAGCCTTGCAGCACCCATTCCAGGTTCATCACACCGACACAAGCCTTGTAGCACCTATGCCAGGCTCACAGCACCCATTCCAGCCTTGCTGCACCCATGCCAGCCTTGCAGCACTCATTCTAGGTTTGCAGCACTTAATGCCAGCCTTGTAGCACCCATACCAAGCTCACAGTGCCCATGCCAGGCTCGCAGCACCCATGCTGTTCTTTTAGCACCTGTACTGTGCTCACAGCACCCCACAGCATGTTGGTAGCACCCATACCCTGCTCACAGCACCCATACCGCACTCATAGTACACATACCCTGCTCACAGCACCTATACCAGGCTCACAGCACCCATTCTGCACTCGTAGCACCCATATCCTGCTCACAGCACCCACACTGTTCTTGTAGCACTCACACCAGTCTCACAGGACCCATAATACGTTTGTAGCACCCACATCTTCCTCACAGCACCCATACCCTGCTCACAACACCCATACTGCCCTCACAGCACCCACCCCATGTCTGTAGCACCCACCCCACACTCACAGCACCCACACCTTGTTGGTAGCACCCACACCACATCTGTAGCACCCACACCACATCTGTAGCACCCACACCATATCTGTACCACCCTGCTCACAGCACCCAGCCCAGGCTCACAGCACCCAGCACCCAATGGGGGGGCTCAGCCCCGTGCTGTATCACAGCTCGGAGGGGGTGGGTGTCACAGCCGGTGCCCCCCACCCCATGCCAATCAGAACCTGCCAGCTCAGCTGGGTGCTGCCAGGTTTGGTCACCCCTGTCCCCACACCAGGGCGGTGGCAGGTGGCACCCACTGTGCCAGGGTGTCACGAGTTTGGGCGGCCTCAGCCCCCCAGCCCCGAGCAAAGGGCCGTTGGCTGCAGGGGTGGCACCGGCGGGGGTGAGGGCAAAGGTCCCCCGGGACGCTGTGACAAGGGGCCAATAAAAGTCACACGGCCCCACGGCAGGAATTTTCCACCCGGATCCCTGGCACCCATCCCCACAGGGTGTCTGGGTGGCACCAGGGGCACATGGGGAACCCCGGTTGGGGTCCCGGGGGTGCTGGCTGAGGCGGGGTGGCCGGTGAAAGGGCTCTTTGTTTGCCCGTCACGCGCTGGCAGCGGCGGTTGCGAAGCGACGGCCGGGCCAGGAGGGCACGAGGTGGTGGGAGAGCCCTGGCCATGGGCGGTCCAGCCCTGGGGCACCCGGAGGGGGCCATCCCTGTGGCATCAGGGCACCTCAGGGGACCCACTCAGATAGCATCAGGACTTCTCTGAGGGCCGCAGCCGACATTGTTGGGTGCCCATCCCCATGGCATCAGGGCGCCTCTGAAGGGGCCAACCCTGTAGTGACGGTGCAGCATTGGGTGCCCATCCCTGTGGCATCATGACACCTCAGGGGGACCCACTCAGATGGCATCAGGGCATCTCTGAGGGCCCCAGATGACAGTGCTGGGTGCCCATCCCTGTGGCATCAGGGTATCTCAGAGTGACCATCACTGTGGCATCAGGGCACCTTGGGGGGGACTCACCAAGAGAGCATCAGGGCATCTCTGGGGGCCCCAGTCAATATTGCTGGGTGCCCATCCCCATGGCATCAAGGCCTATCTGTGTGTCCATCCCCGTGGCAACAGGGCACATCTAGGGGCCCATCTGTGTGGCATCAGGGTGCCTCAGGGGGCCCCACTTCCCTGGCAACTGGGTGCCCATCCCTGTGGCATCAGGGCCTATCTGTGCGGCCTTCCCCGTGGCATCAGGGCACATCTGAGTGCCCATCTGTGTGGCATCAGGGCACATCAGGGGGCCCACCCAGATAGCATCAGGTCTCTTCTGTGTGCCCATCCCCAGGCATCAGGGCATCTCTGGGGGCCACATCCACCTGGCACCAGGACATTGCTGCGTGCCCATCTGTAAGGCATCAGGGCATCTCAGGGTGCCCATCCTCATGGCATCAGGGCATCTCTGGGTGACCATCACTGTGGTGTCAAAGCACTACTGGGAGCCCATTCCCATGGCACTAAAGCTTCTTGGGGTGCCTGTCCCCTTGGCATCGCAGTGCCTCACAGTGCCCATCCCCATGACATCAGGACACCTTGGGGTGCTCATCCCTGTGTTTTCTGGGTGCCTTTGGGTGCCCATCACCATCGCATCCTGGCTCCTCAGGGAAAACTGTCCCTGTGGCACCTGGGTGTCTTTGGGTGCCCATCCCCATGGTATCTGGGCCTCTCTGACTGCTCCTCAGTGCATTCTGCCACCCTCGCTGCCCACCTGCCAGCCACCCCCCTGCCACCCTCCCACACCCCACACAGGACACGAGTGGTGCCAGCGCTGTGGGTTTATTTGCCCGATGCCACGCCAGGAGGTCGCCACCGCCACCACCACGTTCAGTTGTGGATCATGGTCTGGAAGGGAGAAGCTGCTCAGGGGGGCAGTGGACGACCTGGCACCCCAGTACCCTGGCACCATGGCACCCCAGCACTCCATACCCAGCACCATGGCACCCCAGTACCCCAGCACCCCGTTATCCCACCACCGTGGCACCTCAGCACCACAGTACCCTGATGCCCTCTCACTCAGGACCCCCAGCACCATGGCACCTAAGCACCCTGGCACCCTGACATCCCTTTGCCCCAGCTCCCCACCACCATGGCACTCTGGCATCCCATTACCCGCATCCCAGCACCCTGGTACCTTGCACCCTGGCTCCCTGACATCATGGCACCCCATTGCTCCAGCACCCCAGCATTCTGGTGCCCCTCATCCTGGCACCCTGGCATCCCATTGCCCCAGCACTGCAGCACTCTGCTACCCCGCACCCTGGCTCCCTGACACCGCGGCATCCCATTGCTCCAGCACCCTGGCACCCTAGCACCCTGGCACCTCAGCACCCTTGGCACCCTGATACCTTCTCACCCAGCATCATAACAGCCCACCACCCTGGCCATGCCATTGTCCCGGCACCCTGGTGCCCCGCATCCTAGCGCTCTGGCATCCCATTGCCCCAGCACCCCAGCATTCTGGTGCCCCGCACCCTGTCTCCCTGACACCGTGGCATCCCATTACTCCAGCACCCTGACACCCCAACACCCTGGCACCCCGTGCCCCCCTCCCCGTGCCCCACCTCTGCGATCCAGTCCTCGAAGGCGGACACGCGGGTGAAGACCGTTGGCTTCTTGGCAGCGTTGCAGCCCAGCCCGGAGACGAAGCTGGCGATGCCATGCACCTCCCAGTGCCCGTCGGCCGCCCGGCAGTTCAGGGGTCCCCCCGAGTCACCCTGGGGGTGCGGGACAGGGAAGGGTGAGCGCCGGGAGGGGGTCCGGGTGCCCTCCCCGCCGCGGCCGCTCCACTCACGTTGCAACCGGCTTTCTCGTCGCCGCCGGCGCAGATCATGGTCTTGCGGATGGCGAGGATCCCCCACCAGTCGGGCTGGGTGCAGCGCTCGAAGTCCACCACGGGCAGCAGCGCCTGCTGCAGCCGCTCGGGCACCGGCCCCCCCGCTGCCAACCGGGCGTTAGAGGGGCGCGGTGCCGTGCCCAGTGTCCTGCCTGCTCGCCCTGACCGCCCATGGTCGTCCACCCATCCCTCCATGCACTCCTCCACCCACCCGTCCATCCCTCCATCCACCATACCTCCTTTCCTCCCTCCATCCTTCCATCCCTTCATCCTTGCATCATTCTATTCTTCCCTCCATCTCCCCATCCATCCATCCATCCATCCATCCCTCCCTCCCTCCCTCCCAGTCTTTCCTCACTCGATCTTTCCATTCCACCATCCATCCATCCATCCATCCATCCATCCATCCATCCATCCATCCATCCATCCATCCCTCCCTCCCAGTCTTTCCTCACTCGATCTTTCCATTCCACCATCCATCCATCCATCCATCCATCCATCCATCCATCCATCCATCCATCCATCCATCCCTCCTTCCCTCCCTCCATCCCTCCATCCTTGCATCATTCTATTCTTCCATCCATCCATCCATCCATCCATCCATCCATCCATCCATCCATCCATCCATCCATCCATCCATCCATCCATCCATCCTTTCCTCCATCCATCCCTCCATCCATCTCTCCATTCCATTCTTTCCTCCATCCCATTCTTTCCTCCCTCTATCTCTCCATCCCTCCAACCACCTCCCCATCCATCCCATTCCTCCATCCATCTCTCCAACCATTCCCCATCCACCCACCCAACCATAACCTTATCCCTCCCTCCATCCCTCCAACCATCTCTTCCCCATTCCTCCATTCATCTTTCCTCCCTCCAACCATCCCACCATCCCTCTCTCTGTCCCTCCAACCATCTCCCCATCCATCCTTCCATCCCTCCAACCATCTCCCCATCCATACCTCCATCGACCCATCCAACCATCTCCCCATCCCTTTCTTCATCCCTCCAACCATCTCCCCATCCCTTCCTCCATCCTTCATCCCTCCATCCACCTCTGCATCCCTTCCTCCATCCTTCCATCCCTCCAACCATCTGCCCATTCATACCTCCATCCTTGCCTCCATCCTTCCATTCCTCCAACCGTCTCCTTATCCCTCCATTAATCCCTCCAATCATCTCCTCATCCATCCCTCCATCCCTCCAACCATCTCCCCATCATTCCTCTATCCCCCATAACATCTCCCCACTCCTTCCTCCATCCCTCTGACCATCTCCCCATTCACACCTCCATCCATCCATCCCTCCAACCATCTCCCTATCCATCCTTCCAACCACATTCCCATTCATATCTCCATCCTTCCATCCTTCCAACCATCTCCCTATCCATCCCTCTACCCCCCTAAACATCTCCCCACTCCTCCCTCCATCCCTCTAACCGTCTCCCCATCCCTCCAACCATCTCCCACTCCTCCCTCCATCCCTCCAACCATCTCCCCATCCCTTCCTCTATCCCTCCAACCATCTCCCCATACATTCCTCCAATCATCTCCCCATTCACACCTCCATCCCTCCAACCATCTCCCTATCCATCCCTTTATCCCCCTAAACATCTCCCACTCCTCCCTCCATCCCTCTAACCATCTCCCCATCCCTCCAACCATCTCCCACTCCTCCTTCCATCCCTCCAACCATCTCCCCATCCCTCCAACCATCTCCCACTCCTCCTTCCATCCCTCCAACCATCTCCCCATCCCTCCCTCTATCCCTCCAACCATCTCCCCATACATTCCTCCAATCATCTCCCCATTCACACCTCCATCCCTCCAACCATCTCCCTATCCATCCCTCTATCCCCCTAAACATCTCCCCACTCCTCCCTCCATCCCTCTAACTGTCTCCCCATCCCTCCAACCATCTCCCACTCCTCCCTCCATCCCTCTAACCCTCTCCCCATCCCTCCAACCATCTCCCACTCCTCCCTCCATCCCTCCAACCATCTCCCCATCCCTCCCTCTATCCCTCCAACCATCTCCCCATACATTCCTCCAATCATCTCCCCATTCACACCTCCATCCCTCCAACCATCTCCCTATCCATCCCTTTATCCCCCTAAACATCTCCCCACTCCTCCCTCCATCCCTCTAACCCTCTCCCCATCCCTCCAACCATCTCCCACTCCTCCCTCCATCCCTCTAACCATCTCCCCATCCCTCCAACCATCTCCCACTCCTCCTTCCATCCCTCCAACCATCTCCCACTCCTCCCTCCATCCCTCCAACCATCTCCCCATCCCTCCCTCTATCCCTCCAACCATCTCCCCATACATTCCTCCAATCATCTCCCCATTCACACCTCCATCCCTCCAACCATCTCCCTATCCATCCCTTTATCCCCCAACCACCTCCCCACTCCATCCTTCCATCCTTCCAACCATCTCCCCATCCATCCAACCACCTCCTCATCCCTTCCTCCATCCTCCCATCCCTCCGACCACCTCCCCACCCCTCCCTCCCTCCGTCCCCCATCTCCCACCCCTCCCCCCCGTGTCCCACACGCACTGGACAGCCGTCCCCAGCCGCTCAGGTAGCAGGGGTACCCATCGGGCAGGACGCTGCCCGCGGGCGGCAGCCGCCCCAGCTGCACCTCAGCATCCAACACCGCCGGGCGCCGCAGCTTCAGGAGGGCGATGTCATTGCTGTGCCAGGGACACGTGTCACGCGGGGTGGCGGTGGGGACCACCCTATCCCCCCCCCCCCTCGCCGGGGACCCCTCTCACCCGCACGCCACGCAGGAGCTTCGCCATTTGGGGTGGACGAAGATGTCGGTGGAGGCCACGGGGATGCGCTGCTCGGGACCCTCCGCAGCACCCATGTCGTACTCGCCCAGCACCACCTCGTAGGTGAGCGAGGAGCTGCCCCGGGGATGGGGGCGTCAGGGGATGCTCCAGCCTTCCTGCGCCCACCCTGCACCCAGCACCCCCTCCATGCACCCAGCACCCCCTCCATGCACCCAGCACACCCCCATGCACCCGTTCTGCATCCAGCACCCCCTCAATCCACCCGGCACCCCCTCCATGCACCCAGCACACCCCCCTGCGCCCACCCTGCACCCAGCACCCCCTCCATGCACCCAGCACACCCCCCTGCGCCCACCCTGCACCCAGCACCCCCTCCATGCACCCAGCACACCCCCCTGCGCCCACCCTGCACCCAGCACCCCCTCCATGCACCCAGCACCCCCTCCTGTGCCCATCCTGCACCCAGCACCTCCTCCATGTAGCCATCACCCTCCCATGTACCCACCCTGCACCAGCACCCCCTCCATGCATCCAGCACCCCCTCCATGCACCCATCGTGCACCTGGCACCCTCCCATGCTCCCGTTCTGCACCCTGCACTCCTCCTGCACCCCCCTCCTCCATACTCCATCCTTCTGTAACTTCATCCTCTCCATGCACCCATCCCTGCACCCCTCTGCATCCCCCCTGCACCCCCCTGCATCCCCCCTGCCATCCCCCTGCACCCTGTAGCCCCCCATGCACTCATCCCCCTGCACCCTGCAACCCCCTGCACCCCTCTTGCACCCATCCCTGCATTCCTGCATCTCTCCTGCCCCCCAGCACCCCCCTGCACCCCTCTTGCACCCCTTTTGCAGCCATCCCTGCGTCCTTGCATCCGTCCTGCCCCCAGCACCCTGCTGCACCCCTCTGCACCCCACTGCACCCCTATTGCACCCATCCCTGCGTTCCTGCATCCCTCCTGCCTCCCAACACCCCCCGGAACCCCTCTGCATCCCCCCTGCACCCCTCTTGCACCCCTACTGCACCCGTCCCCGCGTTCCTGCATCCCTCCTGCCTCCCAACACCCCCTTGCACCCCTCTTGCACCTCTCCTGCACCCCGTGGTCTCTCTGCACCCTCCTTGCCCATCCCAGCACCCCCCCCCGCCCCCCCCGCCCCGGTTTGGGGGTGCCCTCACGAGATGCAGTGCGCGGCCGTCATCACCCAGTTGGCTGCGATCAGGGTGCCCCCACAAGTGTGCCGGAAGGAGCCGTCGCGCTCGTACTGCAGCGAGACCTGCGGGGACACGGGTGGGTGCCCCGGTGGGTGCCCCAGCACCCAGGGGTGCCCCCACCCCCCTAAATATCCGCCCCCCCCCCCCCCCCCCTCCCACCTGCCAGGGCCAGCTGTAGGGCTCAGCATCCTCTCCGTTCACCACACGGGACTCCGGCAGCACCGCAGCGCAGCCACCTGCGGGGTGGGGACACCCCACTCGGGGTTGGGGACACGGGTGGGGGGGGTCGGGGACACGGGTGGGGTGGGGGAAGAAGGGTTGAGGGCTCAGGGACGCATTTAGGGGTGCTGGGGACGTGGGTGGGGTGCTGGGGATACGGGTAAGGGGGGTCAGGGTCACGGGTGGGGACACGGGTGGAGGGATTGGGACACGGGTGGAGGGGTTGGGACATGGGGGGGCGTTGGGGACACGAGTAGGGGTGTTGGTGGCACAGTTGGGGGGGTGGGGACATAGTTGGGGGGTTGGGGTCATGGGTAGGGACACAGGTGGGGGCTGAGGGACACCAGTGGGGGGGTTCAGGGCCACAGGTGGGGGTGGGACATGGGTGAGGAGATTGGGGAGAAAGGGGGTTTGGGGACACGGGTGGAGGGGTTGGGGACATGGATGGAGGGGTTGGAGAGGTGGGTGAGGGCTCAGGGACAGGGATGGGGGGCTCGGGACACAGGTGGGGGGGTTGGGGAGAAGGTTAGGGTTGTTGGGGACGGGGGTGGGGGCTCAGAGACACTGGTGGGGGCTCAGAGACTCGAGTGGGGATTAGGTGACATGGACTGCGGAGCTCAGGGACACGGGTGGGGGCTCAGGGAGAAGGGGGGGGTCGGGGACACAATTGGGGGTGTTTGGTGACTCCAGTGGTGGGGGTGGGGGTTGGGGTGGGACACAAGGGGTTGAGGACATTGGTGGGGACACGGGTTGGGGGAATTGGGGACATGGATGGGGGGACTGGAAAAAGGGCTGGGGGCTCAAGGACAAGGCGGGGGGGGGGGGGTGCTCAGGGACAGGGGTGGGGGGTGAGGACATGGGTGAAGGGGTTGGGGACACAGGGGGGTGGGGGACACCTCACCGGTGGCCAGCAGCAGCAGGACGAGGCCCAGCATGGTGTCGTGGCTCAAGTTGTGGGGCACAGTGGGGCAGCCCCAGGCCTTAAATCCCCCCCGGGTGTTGGGGGGGGGGGGGCATCCCTGGGAATGGGCTCCTGGCCCACACCTGGTGCAGGAGGGGTTAACCATTAACCCTGGCCTTGGGGGGACCTGGCACCCACAACGCAACACCTGTGCCCCGCGGGCACCGTGGGCACTGTAGACCCCCTGCCCCCCACGGTGACCCCCTGCCCCCATAGACCTCCATGTACCCCTATAGAACCCTGTGCCCCTATAGACCCCGTAACCTCTGGTGCCCCTCAAAGCCCCCATAACCCCCATAGAACCCCTGCCCCACCTCAGTACCCCCCCACAGCCCTCGTTGCCCCCCTTGTGCCCTATAGACTCCATAACCTCTGGTGCCCCCTAAAGCCCCAAAACCCCTGTAGCCCCTATAGACCCCCGTGCCCCCCATAGCCCCATAACCCCCATGTCCCTATAGACCTCATAACCTCTGGTTCCCCCATGCCCTTATAGATCCCCTTAGCCCTTATAGGGCCCACAACCCCTATAGCCCCCATAGCACCCCATAACCCATGGTGCTCCCATAGCCCCTAAAACCAGGGGTGCCCCCTACAGCCCCCATACCCCCATATCCGTGGTGCCCCCAGACCCCCTATAACCCCTATAGACAGCCCCCCCCCCCCCCCCCCCCCCCGTGTCCCCTAAAGGCTCCACCACTGCCCCATGTGCCCTGGGGCTGTGGGGTCCCATGGGGTCCCATCTGTGTCCCGTGGCCCCACTCGTGTCACCCCCAGTCCCCGTGGCCGTTCCCAGAGTTATCCCCTCGGTGTCCCCACGTCCCCCTTGTCCCAGTGTCAGTTCACAGGGTGTCCCCATGCACCTCCTGGTGTCCCCACGCCTCCCCCCGTGTCCCCATGCAACTTCACAAAGGTGTCCCCCAGTGTCCTCGTGTCTCCCGTGTCAGTTCTTAGGGTTGTCCCCACGGTGTCCCCCACGCACCCGGGTGTCCCCATGCAACTTCACGGAGGTGTCCCCATGTCCCTTGATGTCCCTATGGAAGCTCGTAGAGGAGCCCCCCATGCACTCCCGAGTGTCTCCACTCCCCCCGTGTCACCGTGAAAGTTCACAGGGGTGTCCCACGCTGCCCCCATCCCCCCTGTGTCCCCATGGGTGAGCACAGAGCTGTCCCCCCATGTCCCCGTGGCAGTTTCCAGGGCTACCCCACGGTGTCCCCCGATGTCCCCACGTTCCCTCGCGTCCCTGTGGCAGTTCCCACTGTGTCCCCACGGTGTCCCCACTCCCTCCGTGTCCCCATTCAACTTCTCAGAGGTGTCCCCACGCCTCCCGTGTCCCCGTGGCAGTTCCCAGGGGTGCCCCCATGGTGTCACCACAATGTCCCACGATGTCTCCACGGCCCCCCGTGTCCCCGTGACACTTTCTAGGGGTGTCCCCACAGTGTTCCCCAGTGTCCCCATTCCCCTCGTGGCACTTCCAGGAATGTCCCCGCTGTCCCCACGATGTACCCACGCCCCCCCTCTGTCCCCATCCAGCTTCTCAAAGTTGTCCCCACACCCCACCCGTGTCCCCGTGGGCGGGCACAGGGCTGTCCC
>JAUMJJ010000666.1:0-19660 GCA_033556795.1 Tapera naevia | reverse complement strand
GGGGGAAGGGGGGGGAGGGGAAGCTGGGGGGGGAAGGGGGGAGGAAGGGAAGGGAAGGGATGGGAGGAGGCCATGGAGAGGGAGGGGGCTTTGAAAAGGGAGGGGGTTGGGATGGAATGGGAGGGGAGGAGGCCCTGAAGAGGCAGGAGTTGGGATGGGATGGAATGGATGGGATGGAATGGGAGGAGGTGCTGAAGAGGGAGGGGGGGTGGGGTGGGATGGGATGGGATGGGGGGCGGCCCTGAAGAGGAAAGGGGGGAAGGATGGGAAGGGAAGGGGGGGGAAGGGATGGGAAGGGGCTCTGAAGAGTGAAGAGGAGGAGGATGGGATGGGGTAAGGGATGGGAGGGGGCTCTGAAGAGGGAAGGGGTGGGATGGGATGGAATGGAATGGCAGGGGGGCTCTGAAGAGGGATGGGGTGGGATGGGATAGGAGGGAGCCATGAAGAGGGAGGGGAGGCTAGGGTGGGAAGAGGGGGGGGAAGCTGGGGTGGGAAGGGGGGGAGGAAGGGAAGGGATGGGAGGGGGCTTTGAAAAGGGAGGGGTTGGGATGGAAGTGGAGGGGAGGAGGCCCTGAAGAGGCAGGAGTTGGGATGGGATGGAATGGGAGGAGGTGCTGAAGAGGGAGGGAGAGGGGGGGATGGGATGGGATGGGATGGGATGGGATGGAGGGATGGGATGGATGGGATGGGATGGGATGGGATGGGATGGGGGGCGGCCTGAAGAGGAAAGGGGGGAAGGATGGGAAGGGAAAGGGGGGGGGAAGGGATGGGAAGGGGCTCTGAAGAGTGAAGAGGGGGAGGATGGGATGGGGTAAGGGATGGGAGGGGGCTCTGAAGAGGGAAGGGGGGGGATGGAGGGGATGGAATGGAATGGCAGGGGGGCTCTGAAGAGGGATGGGGTGGGATGGGATAGGAGGGGAGGGAGCCATGAAGAGGGAGGGGAGGCTAGGGTGGGAAGAGGGGAGCTAGGGTGGGAAGAGGGGGGAGGGAGGCTAGGGTGGGAAGGGGAACGGAGGAAGGGAAGGAAGGGAAAGGATGTGAGGAGACCATGGAGAGGAAGGGGGGTGGGATGGGATTGGATGAGAGGGGAGGAGGCCCTGAAGAGGGAGGGGGTGGGATGAGATGGGATGGGGCCCTGAAGAAGGAGAGAGAGGGAGGGGGGGTTAGGGTGAGAAGGGAGGGGGAGGGGAGGCTAGGGTGGGAAGGGGGGGAGGAGGAAGGGAAGGAGGGGAAGGGATGTGAGGAGACCATGGAGAGGGAGGGGGCGGGATGGGATGGGAGGGGGCTTTGAAGAGGGAGGAGGTGGGATGGGAGGGGAGGAGGAGGCCCTGAAAAGGGAGGGAGGGGAAGGGGAGGTTAAAGTGGGAAGGGGGGAAGGGATGGGAGGAGGCCATGGAGAGGGAGGGGGATGGAATGGGAGGGGGCTCTGAAGAGGGATGGGGTGGGGTGGGGTGGGATGGGAGGAGAGGCAGCCCTGAAGAGGGAGGGAGGTGGGATGGGATGGGAGTAGACCCTGAAGGGGAGGGGGGGAAGTGGGATGGGATCTGGCTTCTCATCCAGGCAGAGACATCCCAGCCCCAGCCAGCTGTAGAATGGGTTTGGTTGGAAGGAGCCTCAAAGCCCCTCCAGTTCCACCCCTGCCATGGGCAGGGACACCTCCCCCTGGATCAGGGGGCTCCAAGCCCCATCCAACCTGGCCTTGAACACCTCCAGGGATGGGGCAGCCACCACTGCTCTGGGAAACCTGGGCCAGGGCCTCCCCACCCTCCCAGGAGAACATTCCTTCCTGAGATCTCCATCATCTTTCAAATGCCTCTCCTCCTCCTGCAGCCGTGTTACCTCCGGGACTGGGAGCTCCAGGTGCATTTTAAAATCCATGGGCAAGGCAAGAAGAACCTGAACGGGGACGGCTTTGCCATCTGGTACACCAAGGACCGCATGCAGACAGGTAAAGTGCCCGTGGAAGGTGTCAGGTGCCACCTGGCACCTTCTGGAGGACCTGTGTTGGCCACACTTGCTTTCCTGGTCTTGTAGGTTTGTTTGGGGAAGTCACCGTGGGGAACTGCAGTGATTTGAGGTTTTAGGGTTGTTTTTCTTCCACCTTGGCACCCTCAGAAGGAGGAACGACCACGCACGAGGCTTCCTCTGAGGCTCAGCCCCCTGGGCTGGGGTTTGCTGGGGCCCAGGGAGGGTGGAGGCAGCTCTGGGGTGGGTGGATTGGGATTGTTTTGCCCTGATCGTGAGAAGGGTCCTCCTGTGCTGGGAGGCAGCTCCTTGGAGAACAGGCTGTGGAAAGACTCTGTCCTTGAGCAGGCAAGAGTGAGGGATTTAATCTGGCCACAACTTCCCTGCCTGGAGGGACTGTATGGAATCATGGAATGATTTAGTTGGAAAAGGTCTTTGAGACCATCGAGTCCAACCTCTGCTGCTAAACCACATCCTTGAGCACCTCATCCAACTGTTTTTTAAACATCTCCAGGGATGGGGACTCCACCCTCTCCCTGGGCAGCCTCTGCCAGGGCCTCAGAACCCTTTCCATGAAGGAATTTCCCTGATGTCCAATCTAAATCTTCCCTGGCACAACCTGAGGCCGTTCCCTCTCGTCCCATCACCGGTCCCTTGGGAGCAGAGCCCAGCACCCACCTCCCCACAGCCTCCTCTCAGGCAGTTGCAGACAGGGATGAGGTCTCCCCTCAGCCTCCTCTTCTCCAGGCTGAACAACCCCAGGGCCCTCAGCCTCTCCTCTCAGCACTTGTTCTCCAGCCCCTTCCCCAGCTCCGCTCCCTTCTCTGGACGCGCTCCAGCCCCTCCAGGGCCTTCTTGGAGTGAGGGGCCCAGAAGTGCCCCCAGCACTCGAGGGGTGGCCTCCCCAGTGCCCAGGGCAGGGGCACAAGCCCTGCCCTGCTCCTGCTGCCCACGCTGGCTCTGACACAGCCCAAGATGCCATTGGCCCTCTTGGCCACCTGGGCCACTGCTGCCTCCTGGTCAGCCCCTGCCAACCAACACCCCCAGCTCCTTCTCCCCCAGGCAGCTCTCCAGCCACTCTGCCCCAAGCCTGGAGCTGCCTGGGCTTCTCGTGGCCCATTAAGGGTGCATCAAGCTCTGTCTTTGCCCTTTGAAGAGCTGACAGAAGCAGTTGGAAGCTGTGGAGAGAAGATCCCTCCCCGCGGATCTCCTATCTCAGTGTCTAACCCGGGTCTCCCTGACCCCTTACATCCTCCCAACTCAACTTTCCCAAGGGTTTTGGTGCAGATTGAGGTGACTTGGGAACAAATTGGGTCTGGAGAGCACCTACCTCGCTGCCTTACCCAGAGAACAACACCAAGGGGTGGGTGATGAGCCCTTTGCGATGCCTGCCTGGCTTTGCCACCCTTATTCAGAGCTTCTCCTTCTTCTAGGACCTGTTTTTGGAAGCAAGGATAACTTCCTGGGCCTGGGAGTGTTCGTGGACACCTACCCCAACGAGGAGAAGCAGCAGGAGGTGAGCTGGAGAGGACAAACGGGCCGGAGGTGCCCGCAGAGCGTTCGGCTCGCGGCTCCGCGAGCGCAGCTCCTCCTCGGCGCGACGGGACCTTGTTTAAACTCTTAAATCAGGGGTCAGGTATCACTGTTCCTCCTCCCCAGTGCCTTTCCCTGGGCTCTATCTGGCTGGTTTTCCTCCCTGGTGAGGTGGTGACTCTTCAGAGATGTCCAAAGCCAAGGGGTGGTTGTGTTGTGGAGAAAAAGCTTTCTGGGCAGGAGAAAAGTGGCTGCTGGCACTGCCTGTGCCTCGTGAGCTCCTGTGCTTCCTGGAGGCCACTGGCAAGGACTGCTTGAGGTGGAGCTGTGCCAGGAGCAAGGGGCTCTGCAGACCTCGAGTGGAGCAGAACCTGAGGTGCCAACCCAAGCCCTGCACAACGGGGCTGTTTCGGAGCGGGCAGGAGATGGCAAGGATGCGGCGTGGCTGTGAAAGGTGCTTGGGTTGCAAGATCTTTGTGTTTCTGAGGTATCTGTTGTTTGTTTGGGGTTTCTTGGTGTCCAGTCCTGTGGAGGAAGGAGCACAGAGGGTGTTAAAATGAGCCCTTCCCACCTCGATGCTGGAAGAGAATCACGGAATGGGTTGGGTTGGAAGGGACCTCAAAGCCCATCCAGTTCCAACCCCTCTGCCATGGGCAGGGACACCTCCCACTGGATCAGGGGACCTTGCTGGTCGCAGAGGTCCCAGAGGGACCCAGGAGAGGGTCCCAGGGGGAGTCTTAGTGCCTCTGGGAACATCAAGGTGGCAAATTTGCTGCCGCCCTCATTGGCAGCTTCTGCCTTGCTGGTGTCCTGAGGAGCTGGGTTGGGGAATCATGGAATGGTTTGAGTTGGAAGGGACCTCAGAACCCATCCAGTTCCACCCCTGCCATGGGCAGGGACACCTCCCACTGGATCAGGGGGCTCAAAGCCCCATCCAACCTGGCCTTGAACACCTCCAGGGATGGGGCAGCCACCACTGCTCTGGGCAACCTGGACCAGGGCCTCCCCATCCTCACAGCAAAACATTTCTCCCTCAGATCTCATCTCCATCTCCCCTCTTGCAGCTCAAAACCCTTCCCCCTCATCCCATCCCTGCACTCCCTGATCCAGAGCCCCTCCCCAGCTTTCCTGGAGCCCCTTTCAGTCCTGGGAGGCTGCTCTAAGCTCTCCCCAGAGCCTTCTCCTCTCCAGGCTGAACAACCCCAACTCTCTCAGTCTGTCCTCATACAGGAGGTTCTCCAGCTCTCGGATCATCTCCGTGGCCTCCTCTGGAGTCACTCCAACAGTTCCATCTCTTTCCTGTGCTGAGGGCTCCAGAGCTGGACGTGGTTTCATGATTCCAAAACCAAACCTGGACCACTTCTTAACTCTGCCTTCCCCTAAAAACCAGGTGCTATTTTACCCCAAGAACTTGGCCCTACAACAAACCCCTTGTAGGAAACCCTTCATCCCAGGAGAGAGACAAAAGGGTGCAGCTGGGATATCCCCTGACCTTGGAGCTTCCCAGCAAACATTAACTCCCAGCTTTTGTTCAAACATCCAAAGCAGGACTTTGTGCTCGTAAAAGCCTTTTGAAGCCACCTGGTGCCACGGTACCGGTGGCAGTTGGGGATTGGAGTGGTGTTGGGTGGATCCTGTTGATGTGCAGGGTGACAGCTCTGTGTTTGTGGGGTGAAGAGGTGCCCAACAGGCCTTAATTAAAAGAAATAATCAGTTGAATGTGGGTGTCCAGCTTCTCAGCACCGGCTGCAACTGGAGGGAGCTGCCCTTGCCTGGCCAAGAACCAAGAAAGGGAGGAGGTGGTGGAACCATGGAATGGTTTGGATTGGAAGGGACCTCAAAGGCCATCCAGTTCCACCCCCCTGGGACACTTCCCACTGGCTCAGGATGCTGACCAAAGCCATCCATCAACCAACAGTTCCGATCGGATCGTTGCTGTTTGTAGGGATTGGTGTGGCTTCTGGTAGGAAGGGGTTGGAAGAGAGAGACTATGGTAGAATCATGGAGTGGTTTGGGTTGGAAGGGACCTTGGAGGTCATGGAGTGGTTTGGGCTGGAAGGGACCTTGGAGGTCATGGAGTGGTTTGGGTTGGAAGGGACCTTGGAGGTCATGGAGTGGTTTGGGTTGGAAGGGACCTTGGAGGTCATGGAGTGGTTTGGGTTGGAAGGGACATCAAAGCCCATCCAGTTCCACCCCCTGCCATGGGCAGGGACACCTCCCACTGGATCAGGAGGCTCCAAGCCCCATCCAACCTGGCCTTGAACACCTCCAGGGATGGGAAAGGGAGGTGGAGAAGTTCTGGTGACCCAGTTGCTCTGGGTTCTTGGTAGCTTTTTCTCACCTTTAAAACCACAAAAGGAAGTGTCTTATTCTTGAGGAGAGGTGGAAAGGTTGGTTGGAGATCCCTGGGGAGCAGTTGGAAGGGACCTTGAAGGGTGTGGAATGGTTTGGATTAGGAGAGAACTCGAAGGTCATGGAATGGTTTGGGTTGGGAGGGACCTCAAAGGTTGTGGAATGGTTTGGGTTGGGAGAGACTTTGAAGGTTGTGGAATGGTTTGGGTTGGGAGAGACTTTGAAGGTTGTGGAATGGTTTGGGTTGGGAGAGACTTTGAAGGTTGTGGAATGGTTTGGGTTGAGAGGGACTTCGAAGGTCGTGGAGTGGTTTGGGTTGGAAGGGACCTCGAAGGTCGTGGAGTGGTTTGGGTTGGAAGGGACCTCAAAGGTCGTGGATTGGTTTGGGTTGAGAGGGACTTTGAAGGTCGTGGAGTGGTTTGGGTTGGAAGGGACCTCAAAGGTCGTGGATTGGTTTGGGTTGAGAGGGACTTTGAAGGTCGTGGAGTGGTTTGGGTTGGAAGGGACCTCAAGGGTCGTGGATTGGTTTGGGTTGAGAGGGACTTTGAAGGTCGTGGAGTGGTTTGGGTTGGAAGGGACCTCAAGGGTCGTGGATTGGTTTGGGTTGAGAGGGACTTTGAAGGTCGTGGAGTGGTTTGGGTTGGAAGGGACCTCAAGGGTCGTGGATTGGTTTGGGTTGAGAGGGACTTTGAAGGTCGTGGAGTGGTTTGGGTTGGAAGGGACCTCAAGGGTCGTGGATTGGTTTGGGTTGAGAGGGACTTTGAAGGTCGTGGAGTGGTTTGGGTTGGAAGGGACCTCAAGGGTCGTGGATTGGTTTGGGTTGAGAGGGACTTTGAAGGTCGTGGAGTGGTTTGGGTTGGAAGGGACCTCAAAGGTCGTGGATTGGTTTGGGTTGAGAGGGACTTTGAAGGTCGTGGAGTGGTTTGGGTTGGAAGGGACCTCAAGGGTCGTGGATTGGTTTGGGTTGAGAGGGACTTTGAAGGTCGTGGAGTGGTTTGGGTTGGAAGGGACCTCAAGGGTCGTGGAGTGGTTTGGGTTGGAAGGGACCTCAAGGGTCGTGGAGTGGTTTGGGTTGGAAGGGACCTCAAGGGTCGTGGAGTGGTTTGGGTTGGAAGGGACCTCAAGGGTCGTGGAGTGGTTTGGGTTGGAAGGGACCTCAAGGGTCGTGGAGTGGTTTGGGTTGAGAGGGACTTTGAAGGTCGTGGAGTGGTTTGGGTTGGAAGGGACTCGAAGGTCGTGGAGTGGTTTGGGTTGGAAGGCACTCGAAGGTCGTGGAGTGGTTTGGGTTGGAAGGGGACTCGAAGGTCGTGGAGTGGTTTGGGTTGGAAGGGGACTCGAAGGTCGTGGAGTGGTTTGGGTTGGAAGGGGACTCGAAGGTCGTGGAGTGGTTTGGGTTGGAAGGGGACTCGAAGGTCGTGGAGTGGTGGCTTTTGCTGAAGCAAGAAGGGAGGAGAAACACCACACGTGACCACGCTCGGTGCGACTTCCTGCGCCGTTCCCTAAGCTCGTATCCCAGGATTTGGCCCCAAACCCTCTGAGCTTTAATCTCTGCCGAGCTGACAAATCCCTGAGCTCTGCTGGGAGGAGGTTTCCAGGTCAATCCCAAACTCTGCTCTGTGACCCTTTTGCTTCTGTGCTCTTTCTTGCTTTGCGCTGACCCTGGACGGGCAGGCTCAGAAGAGGAGGTACAGCCCAGGAACCCAGGTACCTGCTCCTCGCTCCCCCACCTCTTCCCAACCTGTTGGGTTTCCCTTTGGCTCATGGTTGAGGAATTCCCTCCTCTGAGTTCCAAAACAAACCAGAAATCCCTCTGGAAGCACAGAAATCCCGACGTGAGCTGGGAGAGGCTGCGCGCAACTCGGATGTTCTCCACCATGGATGTCTGGGAGCTTGGGATGGAGCGGGGTGGTGGCTTTGTCTCATTGAGGTGGATTCTTGGGGAGGATTGGAGGAGTTTTGGGGTCTGTGGAGCTGTCGTGGGACTCCTGGACAGGCGGTGGTGGCCGAGCTGTCACCCCAACCCATCTCTCTCTCACCGCGCAGCGCGTCTTCCCCTACATCTCAGCCATGGTGAACAATGGCTCCCTCACCTACGACCACGACCGGGACGGGCGCCCGACGGAGCTGGGGGGCTGCACGGCCATGGTGCGCAACCTCAACCACGACACCTTCCTGGTGATCCGCTACGTCAAGAGGAGGCTGACGGTGAGAGGCGCCCACCGGCGCGGGGCGGGCGGCGGCGGCGGCGCCGCGGAGGGCGCTGAGGGACCTTCGTCCTCCTCAGGTCATGATCGACATCGACGGGAAACACGAGTGGAGGGACTGCATCGACGTGCCAGGTGTCCACTTGCCCCGGGGCTACTACTTTGGGACCTCTTCCGTCACCGGAGACCTCTCAGGTAGTGCCTGGGCATCCCCAGCTTTCTCTCCCAAGAAGCTCAGGAAGGTCCTGTGCAGCTTTGGGGGTTGGGAGGTGCAGCTCGGTGTCTGGTGGGGCTTAGAGAATCGTGGAGTTGTGGAGTGGTTTGGGTTGGAAGGGACCTCGGAGGTCGTGGAGGGGTTTGGGTTGGGAAGGACCTGGAAGGGCATGGAGGGGTTTGGGTTGGGAAGGACCTGGAAGGGCGTGGAGGGGTTTGGGTTGGGAAGGACCTGGAAGGGCGTGGAGGGGTTTGGGTTGGGAAGGACCTGGAAGGGCGTGGAGGGGTTTGGGTTGGGAAGGGCGTGGAGGGGCGTGGAGGGGTTTGGGTTGGGAGGGACCTGGAAGGGCGTGGAATGGGTTGGGTTGGGAGGGACCTGGAAGGGCGTGGAGGGGTTTGGGTTGGGAGGGACCTGGAAGGGCGTGGAATGGGTTGGGTTGGGAGGGACCTGGAAGGGCGTGGAATGGGTTGGGTTGGGAGGGACCTGGAAGGGCGTGGAATGGGTTGGGTTGGGAGGGACCTGGAAGGGCGTGGAGGGGTTTGGGTTGGGAGGGACCTGGAAGGGCGTGGAATGGGTTGGGTTGGGAGGGACCTGGAAGGGCGTGGAGGGGTTTGGGTTGGGAGGGACCTGGAAGGGCGTGGAGGGGTTTGGGTTGGGAGGGACCTGGAAGGGCGTGGAATGGGTTGGGTTGGGAGGGACCTGGAAGGGCGTGGAATGGGTTGGGTTGGGAGGGACCTGGAAGGGCGTGGAATGGGTTGGGTTGGGAAGGACCTGGAAGGGCGTGGAATGGGTTGGGTTGGGAGGGACTTCAAAAGCCATCCAGTTCCAACCCCCTGCCATGGGCAGGGACACCTCCCACTGGATCTGGGGGCTCCAAGCCCCATCCAACCTGGCCTTGAACACCTCCAGGGATGGGGCAGCCACCACTGCTCTGGGCAACCTGGGCCAGGGCCTCCCCACCCTCATCCTCAAGAATTTCTTCCTCTCCCTTCCTGTTTAAAGTCCTTCCTCCTCATCCTGTTGCTCCAAGCCCTTGGAAAAAGCCCCTCCCCAGCTTTCCTGGAGCCCCTTTCAGTCCTGGGAGGCTGCTCTGAGGTCTCCCCAGAGCCTTCTCCTCTCCAGGCTGAACAACCCCAGCTCTCTCAGCCTCTCCTCCCGCTGGAGGTGCTCCAGAGGGTCTGTGCCCTGGGGCTTTGCAGGACCCCCCACACCCAGGACAGGCCCCCCGTGGTCTGCCAGGTTGTGCCAGGGCAGGGTCAGATTGGATATCAGGAAGGATTTCTTCCCTGAGAGGGTTCTCAGGCCCTGGAACAGCTGCCCAGGGAGGGGGTGGAGTCCCCATCTCTCGAGGTATTTAAAAGATGGGTGGGTGAGGTGCAGAGGAATGGTTTAAGAAGGGGACAGGTGTGGTTGGACTCGATGATCTCAGAGGTCTTTTCCAACCAAGCGACTCTGTGATTCTGTGCTTACTGGGACACGTTTCTGCTCTGCTTCCAGACAACCACGACATCATTTCGCTGAAGCTTTACCAGCTGACGGTGGAGCGGTCGCCGGAGGAGGAGAAACGGGACAGGGAGGTTTATCTGCCGGTCGTGGACAACCTGAAGCTGCCGGGATGTGAGTAGGAGCCACCCCCTCATGCAGGGGAAGGTGGGACCTGCAGGCATCTGGGGGGACTTGCAGGATTGTGGAGCTGTGGTACTTGCAGAGCAGAAACCATAGAATCATTAACATCACTTGGTTGGAAAAGACCTTTGAGATCATCAAGTCCAACCTTCTGTTAAACCAGATCCTTGAGCACCTCATCTGCCCATCTTTTGAACACCTCCAGGGATGGGGATTCGACCACCTCCCTGTTCCATCTCTGCTCTGGTCACACCATGACCAAAATGGGTTGTGCTCCTCCACTGGAAGCTCACAAAGGTTTGAACTTTGATAGTGTCCCCTTCCCTCCCAGAAATCCCACCACAGCTCCTTGTGTCCCCTGAGTCTCACAGCTCCACCTCTTGCCCTGAGCAAGAAAACTTTGGGAAGCCAAACCCTGGGTGATGTGCGGTGAGGGGTGGTTCAACCCCCAGGGCAGGCAAAAGCAGGTGGCTTTTGGGGCTCACAGGCTGGTTTTCTTCCTTCATCCCACAGTGGAGGCGCCGCTGGAGCCCATGAGTGGCCTGGCTCTCTTCTTAATTGTCTTCTTCTCCCTCGTTGCCATCGTTTTTGCCATCGTCATTGGAATCATCATCTACAACAAGTGGCAGGAGCAGAGCCGGAAACACTTCTATTGACTTGGGAACCCCATTGCTGGTCCTGGCTGGCCACATCCTGGCTCCCACCCATCCTGGACTGGCCAGAGTGTGATGGACCACGGTGAGGACCTTCGTGTCCTCCCACAGACCCCAGCGGGGGTGGCTGCTGTTTCTTGTGGGGCTCCAGAACTCTCACGCTGGGTGGATCCCCCAACGAGGCGCGCGGTGGACTGGAAGCCGCGCGCCGCGGCGCTGGAGCTGCTGTCCCCGAGGGAGCTTTGAGTTGAGGTGTTGAGGACACTGCTGGTGCTGAGCCAGAGCCCGACCCTGGGCAGAAGTCACCCCCTTGGTTGTGAAACTGGGGCTGCTTTCCTCACCAGAGTCCCACCATAACCCCTCGCAGCGCTACCAGGACCCTCAAAACCACCCCTTGGCTCAAGTGGTTTCACTTCCAGGAGGGATTTTCCAAGCTGTTTGTCCTGCTCTGGCTCTTCTCCGTTGCTTTGCCTTACGCTGCCTTTGGACACTGCCCTGCTTTTCCTTCTAATTCCCATGCCCTGCTGCCACGTCCTGCCCGTTGCCTTGTTTTGGGGCAGGGGATGCCCATGGCTTTCACTGGTGGAGCTGGGGCCCTGCCCAGGTCTCACTGGTGGTGGAGCTGGGGTCCTGCCAGGCTCTCACTGGTGGTGGAGCTGGGGCCCTGCCAGGCTCTCACTGGTGGTGGAGCTGGGGTCCTGCCCAGGTCTCACTGGTGGTGGAGCTGGGGCCCTGCCCAGGTCTCACTGGTGGTGGAGCTGGGGCCCTGCCCAGGTCTCACTGGTGGTGGAGCTGGGGTCCTGCCCAGGTCTCACTGGTGGTGGAGCTGGGGCCCTGCCCAGGTCTCACTGGTGGTGGAGCTGGGGCCCTGCCCAGGTCTCACTGGTGGTGGAGCTGGGGTCCTGCCAGGCTCTCACTGGTGGTGGAGCTGGGGCCCTGCCCAGGTCTCACTGGTGGTGGAGCTGGGGTCCTGCCAGGCTCTCACTGGTGGTGGAGCTGGGGCCCTGCCCAGGTCTCACTGGTGGTGGAGCTGGGGCCCTGCCCAGGTCTCACTGGTGGTGGAGCTGGGGTCCTGCCAGGCTCTCACTGGTGGTGGAGCTGGGGCCCTGCCCAGGTCTCACTGGTGGTGGAGCTGGGGCCCTGCCCGGCTCTCACTGGTGGTGGAGCTGGGGTCCTGCCAGGCTCTCACTGGTGGTGGAGCTGGGGCCCTGCCCAGGTCTCACTGGTGGTGGAGCTGGGGTCCTGCCAGGCTCTCACTGGTGGTGGAGCTGGGGTCCTGCCAGGCTCTCACTGGTGGTGGAGCTGGGGTCCTGCCCAGGTCTCACTGGTGGTGGAGCTGGGGCCCTGCCAGGCTCTCACTGGTGGTGGAGCTGGGGCCCTGCCAGGCTCTCACTGGTGGTGGAGCTGGGAATCAACTGGTCTCCTCCCCAGCCGAGCTGGGGCAGCCCCTCGCTGCAACCCCCTCCCTGATTTGGGGTGCAACGTTGGGTTCCCCATCTTCAGCCACCGCTTGCTGCTGCCTCTCGGGGTCCCGCTCCGCAGGGCCAGGCCCAGCACGCCACCCCCTCCTGCCCCAGTTGCAGGTCGTGGCTCCTGGCACAGTTGCTGAGGTCCCTCCACGGTTCCCTTCGCCTCTCGGAGCCGGAGTTCTCGCTGCCTTTCAGGGAGTCGTGGTTTATTCCTACCTCAGTGACTGCTTTGGGGCAATGGTTTCTCTCGCCGGTTGTCACAGTCGCCTTCGCCCCTGGGGACCTTGTTGGTCACTCCCAGAGGGACCCAGGAGAGGGAGGCATCCGGTCACTTTGTCCCAGGGGACTCTTAGTGCCTCTGGGGAACGTCAAGGTGGCAAATTTGCTGCTGCCCTCCTTGGCAGCTTCTGCCTCGCTGGTGTCCTGAGGTTGGGGAATCATGGAATGGGTTGGAAGGGACCTCAAAACCCATCCAATTCCACCCCTGCCATGGGCAGGGACACCTCCCACTGGATCAGGGGGCTCCAAGCCCCATCCAACCTGGCCTGGAACACCTCCAGGGATGGGGCAGCCACCACTGCTCTGGGAAACCTGAGCCAGGGCCTCCTCATCCTCAACAATTTCTTCCTCTCCCTTCCTGTTTAAAGTCCTTCCTCCTCATCCTGTTGCTCCAAGCCCTTGGAAAAAGCCCCTCCCCAGCTTTCCTGGAGCCCCTTTCAGTCCTGGGAGTTTGCTCTGAGGTCTCCCCAGAGCCTTCTCCTCTCCAGGCTGAACACCCCCAGCTCTCTCAGCCTCTCCTCCCGCAGGAGGTGCTCCAGAGGGTCTGTGCCCTGGGGCTTTGCAGGACCCCCCACACCCAGGACAGGCCCCCCGTGGTCTCCAGGGTGGGGGTCACACGTGTGGCCGTGCTGGTTTTGCCCAGGGTGCTGTGGGTGGGAGCTTTGTTCCGAGGGTGGCTGTTAGGGTGGGTGTGAAAGGAGAGTTGGGGTGGAATTCTGCCCGGAGCGAGGGGTGGGCACCTCTCCCTGGAGCTGGAATGGGTGTCAGGAATAAACATTGGTGTGTGTGACCTTCCCGTGCTCCGTGTCACCGTGGGGACCCTGGAGGAGGGGTTTCCTCCCACAAAGTGATGGAATTGAGCATTTCCTCCCCAAACTGATGCTGTTGAGGACCTTGGCGAGTTGGGGAGCTGCGTCCCAGTGCCACAGGGAGTCGGGATCCCACATCCCAGTGCTAGAGGGAAACTGGGGTCTGTGTCCCAGTGCCATAGGGAGTCAGGATCCCACATCCCAGTGCTAGAGGGAAACTGGGTGTCTGTGTCCCAGTGCCATAGGGAGTCAGAATCCCACATCCCAGTGCTATAGGGAAACTGGGGGTCTGTGTCCCAGTGCCACAGGGAGTCAGGATCCCACATCCCAGTGCTAGAGGGAAACTGGGGGTCTGTGTCCCAGTGCCACAGGGAGTCAGGATCCCACATCCCAGTGCTATAGGGAAACTGGGGGTCTGTGTCCCAGTGCCATAGGGAGTCAGGGGGCTGCATCCCAGTGCTGTAAGGCGTTGGGGAGCTGCATCCCAGCACCGTAAGGAGTTGGGGAGCTGCATCCCAGTGCTGTAGGGAGTTGGGGAGCTGCATCCCAGTGCTGTAGGGAGTTGGGGAGCTGCATCCCAGTGCTGTAGGGAGTTGGGGAGCTGCATCCCAGTGCTGTAGGGAGTTGGGGAGCTGCATCCCAGTGCTGTAAGGAGTTGGGGAGCTGCATCCCAGTGCTGTAAGGAGTTGGGGAGCTGCATCCCAGTGCTGTAGGGAGTTGGGGAGCTGCATCCCAGCACCGTAAGGAGTTGGGGAGCTGCATCCCAGTGCTGTAGGGAGTTGGGGAGCTGCATCCCAGTGCTGTAAGGAGTTGGGGAGCTGCATCCCAGTGCTGTAGGGAGTTGGGGAGCTGCATCCCAGCACCGTAAGGAGTTGGGGAGCTGCATCCCAGTGCTGTAGGGAGTTGGAGGGGTCACATCCCAGTGCAGCATCCCAGTGCCGTAGGGAGTCCGTGTCCTGCATCCCAGTGCTGGAGGGAGTCAGGGCTGAGGTGTCCCAGTGCCGTAGGGGTTTGAGGGGAGCCACATTCCAGTGCCAGAGGGAGCTGGGGCGCCCATGTCCCAGTACAGCATCCCAGTGCCAGAGGGAGTTGAGGGTCCACGTCCCAGTGCTGTGGGTAGTCCAGGACTGCATCCCAGTGTCACAGGGAGTTGGGGTACATGTCCCAGGGGTGTCCTAGTGCCATGACCAGTTGGGGGGCTGTGTCCCAGTGCCGTAGGGAGTCTGGAACAGCATCCCAGTGCTGTAGGGAATGTGGGGAGAGGCATTTACCAGTGCTGTGTCCCAGTGCTGTAGGGATTTGGGGGGCTGTGTCCCAGTGCTGTAGGGATTTGGGAAGCTGTGTCCCAGTGCTGTAGGGATTTGGGGTGCTGTGTCCCAGTGCTGCAGGGATTTGGGGAGCTGTGTCCCAGTGCTGCAGGGATTTGGGGAGCTGTGTCCCAGTGCTGTAGGGATTTGGGGTGCTGTGTCCCAGTGCTGCAGGGATTTGGGGAGCTGTGTCCCAATGCTGTAGGGATTTGGGGTGCTGTGTCCCAGTGCTATAGGGATTTGGGGAGCTGTGTCCCAGTGCTGTAGGGATTTGGGGTGCTGTGCCCCAGAGCTGTAGGGATTTGGGGAGCTGTGTCCCAGTGCTGTAGGGATTTGGGGAGCTGTGTCCCAGTGCTGTAGGGATTTGGGGAGCTGTGTCCCAGAGCTGTAGGGATTTGGGGAGCTGTGTCCCAGAGCTGTAGGGATGTGGGGAGCTGTGTCCCAGAGCTGTAGGGATGTGGGGAGCTGTGTCCCAGAGCTGTAGGGATTTAGAGAGCTGTGTCCCAGAGCTGTAGGGACTTGGGGAGCTGTGTCCCAGAGCTGTAGGGATTTGGGGTGCTGTGTCCCAGTGCTGTAGGGATTTGAGGTGCTGTGTCCCAGAGCTGTAGGGATTTGGGGAGCTGTGTCCCAGAGCTGTAGGGATTTGGGGTGCTGTGTCCCAGAGCTGTAGGGATGTGGAGAGCTGTGTCCCAGAGCTGTAGGGATTTGGGGAGCTGTGTCCCAGAGCTGTAGGGATTTAGAGAGCTGTGTCCCAGAGCTGTAGGGATTTGGGAAGCTGTGTCCCAGTGCTGTAGGGATTTGGGGTGCTGTGTCCCAGAGCTGTAGGGATTTAGAGAGCTGTGTCCCAGAGCTGTAGGGATTTAGAGAGCTGTGTCCCAGAGCTGTAGGGATTTGGGGAGCTGTGTCCCAGTGCTGTAGGGATTTGGGGAGCTGTGTCCCAGTGCTGTAGGGATTTGGGGTGCTGTGTCCCAGAGCTGTAGGGATTTAGAGAGCTGTGTCCCAGAGCTGTAGGGATTTGGGGAGCTGTGTCCCAGAGCTGTAGGGATTTGGGGAGCTGTGTCCCAGAGCTGTAGGGATTTGGGGAGCTGTGTCCCAGTGCTGTAGGGATTTGGGGAGCTGTGTCCCAGTGCTGTAGGGATTTGGGGAGCTGTGTCCCAGTGCTGTAGGGATTTGAGGTGCTGTGTCCCAGTGCTGTAGGGATTTGGGAAGCTGTGCCCCAGAGCTGTAGGGATTTGGGGAGCTGTGCCCCAGAGCTGTAGGGATTTGGGGAGCTGTGTCCCAGAGCTGTAGGGATTTGGGGAGCTGTGTCCCAGAGCTGTAGGGATTTGGGGAGCTGTGTCCCAGAGCTGTAGGGATTTAGAGAGCTGTGTCCCAGAGCTGTAGGGATTTAGAGAGCTGTGTCCCAGAGCTGTAGGGATTTAGGGAGCTGTGTCCCAGAGCTGTAGGGATTTAGGGAGCTGTGTCCCAGAGCTGTAGGGATTTAGGGAGCTGTGTCCCAGAGCTGTAGGGATTTGGGGAGCTGTGTCCCAGAGCTGTAGGGATTTGGGGTGCTGTGTCCCAGTGCTGTAGGGATTTGGGGAGCTGTGTCCCAGAGCTGTAGGGATTTAGAGAGCTGTGTCCCAGAGCTGTAGGGATTTGGGGAGCTGTGTCCCAGAGCTGTAGGGATTTAGGGAGCTGTGTCCCAGAGCTGTAGGGATTTAGGGAGCTGTGTCCCAGAGCTGTAGGGATTTGGGGAGCTGTGTCCCAGAGCTGTAGGGATTTGGGGTGCTGTGTCCCAGTGCTGTAGGGATTTGAGGTGCTGTGTCCCAGAGCTGTAGGGATTTGGGGAGCTGTGTCCCAGAGCTGTAGGGATTTGGGGTGCTGTGTCCCAGTGCTGTAGGGATTTGAGGTGCTGTGTCCCAGTACAGTGAAGAGACTGAGGGCTGTGTCCCACTGCAGCTTTAGGGAGTAGGGGAGCTGCATCTCCAGTGCTGTAGACATTTGGGGGTCACATCCCAGTGCTGAGGGGATTTGGGGGGCTGTGTCCCAGTGCTGTCAGGAGTCTGAGGCCACAGCCCAGAGCCGTAGTGAGTTGGAGGCCATATCCCAGTACTCTGGGGCTCCTCAGACTGGAATTTGCCACCCCCCCTCCACCCCAGCTCACGGAACAGGGGCTGAAGCTTTGACCCTTCCCGGCTGTGACTTTATTCAGGAGGTGCCACGGGTGTTTCCATCCCCTTGGTGCTCCCAGGAGCTGCTGCCACTCAGGGCTCGCCCGCGCCGCGGTGCTCAGCGCCCGCGAGGTGCAAACCGGGCAGAGGGTTGACCAGCTTCATGGCCAAATAACCCTGCGAGGAGAGCGAGAGGGGAGCTCGGGGTGGGGTGGGGCTCTGCAGGGGATTGGGGTGCTGCCCTGGGTCCCCCCCTCTACTCACCGGGGCGGCGTAGATGAAGGTGAGGAGCAGGGCGAAGAGCATCAGCAGGGTGAGCGCCAGGCAGAGGCGGCAGCGGTGATGGCGCCAGATGCTGCGGCGCAGGGTGCGCAGCGGGGCCTGCAGCCACGGGAAGGGGTGCTCCAGCCTCCTGGGGGGGACACACAAAGGATCAGGGATCCCTTGTCCCCCTTCCCATCGCCCCCACGAACCCCGTAGGAGCGAGGTCCTCGCCTCAGGGACTCACACGGGTGGTGGGAGCGTTGGGTACATGTTGGGATCCTCCCGGCCTTTCCCTGCCGGGTGCTCTTCTGCCTCCTTGGCCGTCAGCACCTCCAGGCTCAGCTCCAGTTTGCCCTGGGGTGGGGAATGGGTGGGAGGGGAGGCAGGATTTCATAGAATGGCTTGGTTGGAAAGACCTGTGAGATCATCGAGTCCAACTGGTCCTGTCCACTACTGAACCATCCCTGAGTGCTTCAACTGCCCATCTTAAACCCCTCCAGGATGGGGACTCCACCCCCTCCCTGGGAGCCTCTGCCAGGGCCTCAGAACCCTCTCAGGGAAGAAATCCTTCCCAATCTCCACTCTGCCCCTGCCCTGACACAACCTGAGGCCGTTCCCTCTCGTCCCATCACCGGTCCCTTGGGAGCAGAGCCCAGCACCCACCTCCCCACAGCCTCCTCTCAGGCAGTTGCAGACAGGGATGAGGTCTCCCCTCAGCCTCCTCTTCTCCAGGCTGAACAACCCAGGGCCCTCAGCCTCTCCTCTCAGCACTTGTTCTCCAGCCCCTTCCCCAGCTCCGCTCCCTTCTCTGGACGCGCTCCAGCCCCTCCAGGGCCTTCTTGGAGTGAGGGGCCCAGAAGTGCCCCCAGCACTCGAGGGGTGGCCTCCCCAGTGCCCAGGGCAGGGGCACAAGCCCTGCCCTGCTCCTGCTGCCCACGCTGGCTCTGACACAGCCCAAGATGCCATTGGCCCTCTTGGCCACCTGGGCCACTGCTGCCTCCTGGTCAGCCCCTGCCAACCAACACCCCCAGCTCCTTCTCCCCCAGGCAGCTCTCCAGCCACTCTGCCAGCCTGGAGCTGCTGGCCTTGCTGTGTCCCCAGTGCAGGACTCGGCCCTTGGCTTGTTGACCCTCCTCCCGTTGGTCTCAGCCATGGATCCAGCCTGGCCAGACCCCTCTGCAGAGCCTCCTTCCTCCCAGCAGATCCACACTCCACCCAGCTTGGTGCCATCACCACCCTTGCTCAGGGAGTGCTCGGTCTCTTCACCCAGATCATGGATAAAGATATTGAACAGGACTGGACCCAACTCGACCCGAGGCAATGGCAGGAAGATGCCAGAGAAGGCTTACGTTGGACATCAGGAAAGGTTCTTCCCCCAGAGGGTGGTGGAGCCCTGGAACACCTCCCCAGGGAAGCAGCCATGGTATCAATCCGGATGATATTCCAGAAGCCAGGTTGGATGGGGCTTGGAGCCCCCTGACCAGTGGAGGTGTCCCTGCCCATGGATTGGAACTGGATGGGCTTGAGGTCCCTTCCAACCCAACCCATCCCATTATTCCAAGTGTTTGACCACGGGTGAACGTTGGGGTTGTCCTGTGCAGGTCCAGGAGTTGCACTCGATGATCCCTGTGGGTCCCTTCCAACTCGGGCCATTCCGTGGTGACGTGGCCTCTGTCCCCTCCCCCCAGCACCACTGTCCCCACCGTCCCGGTGTCCCCACCTACCGAGAGGCGCCGCGTGTCGCCCTCCTGCAGGGTGCAGGGCCACCACCCCCTCACCCGGCGCTGGCGGAACAGGGAGAACTGGGTGGGGAGCTGCTGCCCCCCCCGCCAGCACCAGGGCTCGGGGGGGGGCCCCGGTGGTGTTGGGGTGCAGTCCTGGGGCCGCCGGGCGGGGCGCGGCACCCTGGACAGCTCCAGCTCCAGGACACCTGCAGGGGACAGCCAAGGGGGCCAAGTGGGTGTCACATGTGGGTGCAGCTGACACCCGTTGGGTGCCCCCCCATCAGTTATGGGTGCTCCCCATGGCTTGTGGATGTCCCCATCACCCTGGATGCTCCCCAGCAAATGTGGGTGCTCTTTTATTTTTGGGCGCTCCTTGTCACCGTAGTACCCCCCCATCACTTGTAGGTGCCCCCACAACTTGTGGATACTCCCTGTCACCTGTGGGTGCCCTCCGCTACCCACAGGTGCCCCCCAGCAACTCTGGGTGCTCCCCACCACTTGTGGGTGCTCACTGTCACCTAGGGGTGCTCCCTACTACTTGTGGCCCACAAACACTTGTGGGTGCTCCCTGTCACTTGTGGGTGCTCCCTGTCACTTGTGAGTGCTCCACTACTTGTGGGTGCTCCACTACTTGTGGGTGCTCCACTACTTGTGGGTGCTCCACTACTTGTGGGTGCCTCCTGTTGCCTGTGGGTGCTCCCCATCACTTATGGATACTCCATCCATAGGTGCTCCCCACCACTCATGGGTGTTCCCAGTCACTTATGGATGCTCCTTGTCCCTCGTGGGTGCTCCCCGTCACCCATGGGTGCCCCCACCCCTTGTGGCTTCTCCCATCAATTCTGGCTGCTCCCCACCGCTTGTATCCCCCCCCCAGGACCTGTGAGCGTTCCCTGTCATCCATGGGTGCTCTCTACTATTTGTAGGTGGCCCCAAAACATGTGTGGATGCTCCCTGTCACTTGTGGGTGCCCCCCATCACCCGTGGGTGCTCCCACCACTTGCAGCTACTCCCTGTCACAACATTATGTTGCCCCCCCACACACTTGTGGGTGCCCCCTCATCACCCATGAGTGCTCCCTGTCATTTGTGGGTGCTCTCTGTCACCTGTG